>JAXDRA010000271.1:0-41214 GCA_034190875.2 Urechis unicinctus | reverse complement strand
CTGTTACTAATCTCGAGGACTTATAGGAGAAAAATATCCCCTCTCATTACCGATGAATACGCACCAATATAATACTTGCCTTCGCTCGCTGTCAGTTTGTAAAATAGTAAGAGAACTTTGTTGTGAGGGATAGATTAATCGATCACATTCTGCAATGTAAGACAGGAAAACAATAATTCTGATTAAAAGGGAAGTTGCACCAGCTCATTACGGTATCGATGGACAATGTAATTACCATGCTTGAGGTCATGGCTAGTACACAATACAATATCCACTATCTAAACGACAGATATCTACATCGAGAGCGACGGAAATGGAAATGTGTTCATAGGCGAGGTCTAGTGAGAGCCCAGTGGCTATCTTGAGCATACTGCAATGTGATATCCCCGCATAATTGACATTATGAATGACTACACTTCACTAGTTGTAATAGCATTCGCCGGGTGGCGCGATAGTCGGTTCCGTTTCTGTAAGTTCGAGAATAAACACGTGTAAAACTTCACGGATCTGTTATGTGATTGCTACATAGTAGAACGTCACATTTTGGCGACGAGGATGGGATACTGTAAGCCCAAAATATCCATAGAAGTGAGTGTTTATTAATTTCTAAACGAACCCCCGTGTAAAGTCCATTGATTTTAATGGTGAAGTCGGAATCCATCCCGCTGGAATCGCATTCAAAATATAGAACACAGCATGCCGACGCACGGACATCTAAACTCATTCAATGTGAATGAGGACTGGAACAGTTATAAGGAACAATTGGAGTTCTACTTTTTGGCAAACGATGTCAGTGACGATGATAAGAAGAAAGCCATTTTGTTGAGTTGTTGTGGACCTGAAACATATCGTATTGCTCGGAATCTTGTACAGCCGAGTCGATTGACTGACAAGAACTATTCGGATATTGTGAAGCTGTTGACTGAACATTTCTGTCCAAAACCATCTGCAACTATCCAGCGAGCCAAATTTAACTCATCTTACAGAGAACCAGGCCAGTCAGTTTCTGAATTTATTGCTGAGCTGAAACGACTAAAGATATGATTTGTAACTACTGTCACAAGAAAGGACACATTGCCAAGGCATGTAGAAAGAAAAATGGTTGTCAAATTCAAAAGACATGTCATATCTCCGAACAACAACTACAGACCATTACCACCGATGACATGGTGGAAGAATCACTATATACTGTTTACTCGGTCCTGCGCCTCCGCTAATGGCAGTGATGGAGGCAAACGGAAAAGAGCTTGAAATAGAGATTGACACAGGATCATCAGCCACTCTGATGAGTAAAATAAAATTTGATGAATTTTTCCAGTCAAAGCAGCTCAAGAAAAGTAGATGTAGTCTATCCACCGATACAAATGAGAAGATCAAAGTGGAAGGACAAATTGAAGTTTCAGTCAAACATAATGGACAGGAAAAGAATCTGCCCATTCTAGTGGTATCTGGTAATGGTCCAACACTACTGGGTAGGAACTGGCTGCAACATGTCAAAGTCGACTGGGGCGAGGTACATGCTATCAATGTACACGGTACATCTAAAATCAACCAGTTGTTTGAACAGTATGATGAACTGTTTAGTGATGAACTAGGTCAGCTTAAAGGAGTATCTGCACAACTACAAGTACCTGCTGATGCTAGACCATGCTTCTTCAAAGCCAGACCTATTCCCTATGCACTGAGGGATCGTGTTAATGAAGAGATTGATAATCTGGAAGCAAAAGGAGTAATAGAAAAGGTCCAGCATTCTGATTGGGCAGCCCCAATTGTACCAGTAGTTAAACGTGATGGAAAGAAGATAAGACTATGTGGTGACTACAAGGTGACTGTCAACTCTGTAGCAAAAACAGACACATATCCAATTCCACGTTTGGAGGATCTATATGCTAGACTTTCTGGTGGACAAAAGTTCAGTAAACTAGATCTCAGTAATGCGTACCTGCAAGTTACACTACATCCGGATTGCAGGAAGTTCACTACAGTCAACACACCACGTGGACTGTTTCAGTATAAACGTTTGCCGTTTGGCATTTCGTCAAGTCCGGGAATCTTCCAGCGATGTATGGACAATTTGCTTTGTGACCTACCTGGTGTATGTTGCTACTTGGATGATGTGCTCATATCCGCACCATTGGTGGAGGAGCATCTCTCGATTCTGGAAAGAGTATTACAACGTCTCTGTACAGCAGGATTGCGTCTGAAGAAGGACAAGTGCACCTTCTTATCCAGTGAAGTATCATATCTAGGACACAAGATTGATGCATCGGGACTGCATCCTCTTGATGACAAAGTGAGAGCTATCGTAGAAGCTCCACAACAAACCTGTATAGCGGAGTTGAGATCGTACCTGGGCATGCTTAACTATTACAGTATATTCCTACCTGATTTGGCTACCATACTCGCTCCACTTCATCACCTACAGAGGAAAGATGTTGTATTCAAGTGGGGTGATTCTCAAACAGCTGCATTCAACAAGTCAAAGGAACTTTTGAATTCATCTCGGTTGTTGGTACATTATGATCAGGGGCAGCCCGTGGTTGTTTCATGTGACGCATCTCCATACGGCGTTGGGGCCGTTATGTCCCGCGTATTCCCTGATGGTACAGAAAAGCCAATTGCTTTCGCTTTAAGATCGCTCAGCGTTGCAGCGAAGAATTACTCTCAGCTCGATAAAGAAGGCTTAGCTGTCATATTTGCAGTACGCAAATTTCATCAATATCTTTGGGGGCGCAGATTCTCCATTATGACGGATCATAAACCTTTGTTGGGTTTGCTAGGGGAAACTAAGCCTGTACCAGTGATGGCGTCTCCTCGTGTTCAACGCTGGTCACTGATACTAGGGACATATGGCTACCACCTAGTTTATAGACCTGGATCTGCTAACGCCAACGCTGATGCAATGAGCAGACTTCCTTTGAAAGATTCACCAATTAACCCTCAGCCTCCTGGAGAAATTGTGTTGTTATTGAATCATATTAATGATCAGACTACTCTATCGGTGAAGCTGATTAGACAATGGACTCAGAAAGATCCAACATTGAGTAAGATCTATGAGTTACTCCAACAAGGTTGGCCTGAGGGTCTACAAGTGGATGAACCTTTAAAACCCTATGCTAGCAGGAGGATGGAACTTAGCATAGAAGATAGATGTATCTTGTGGTGTATTCGTGTGGTTATTCCCCCACAAGGTCAGAAGAGAATTCTTGATGAATTACACACCGCTCATCCTGGTGTTACCAAAATGAAAACATTAGCTCGGAGCTATGTGTGTTGGCCTCACATTGACGTGGACATTGAGTCAGTGGTGCGTGAGTGCAACAGTTGTCAAGCTATTCGCAAACCTCCCCCGGAAGCACCCCTACATCCCTGGGAATGGCCCGATACCCCCTGGGATCGCCTCCATATTGATTACGCTGGTCCATTTATGGGTAAAATGCTACTGATCATAGTGGATGCATGTTCTAAATGGATTGACTGTCATGTCATGTCATCCAGCACCTCAACAGTAACCATCGATAAATTGACTGAAAGTTTTGCCATACATGGTCTTCCAAGGACAATTGTGAGTGACAATGGATCGTCATTCACCAGTGAGGAATTCCATAAATTTACTCGCTCAAATGGCATCCAGCATATCACATCCAGCCCGTGGCATCCCGCTACCAACGAAGTGGAAGAAAGAGCAGTTCAGACTATGAAATCTGGTGTTAAAAAGATGGAAGGAGGAACTTTGGAAAGTAAAGTGTCACGTTTCCTGGCTCGATATAGAATCACGCCTCACAGCACCACCGGTGTAACACCATCAGAACTGTTAATGAAACGTAAAGTCAGATCACGCCTGGATCTTATTCGTCCAAGCATCACAACACGTGTTCTTGCTTCTCAATCAAAGCAGAAGTACTACCATGATCGATACACCCATCCACGTACCATTGAAGTGGATGACACTGTGCATGCCAAGAACTTTGCATCCGGCTCTCCCTGGCTAGCCGGTACAGTAATTGACAAACCTGGACCTTTGTCATTCCGTGTGAAACTAGAGGACGGTAGAGTAATCCGTCGTCATCTGGATCATATGAGGATGCGCTACAGCAGTGGTAACTTACCCGTGGACTCGCCTATAGTTACGCCGAACGACGACGTACGTGCAACACCATACTTACCTGATTCTGGAGTGCATACACCTAGAGTAGTTCCAGCTGAATCTCAGAACATTCAAAATTCTAGTGTTTCACCCTCTGCTACACCCAATGTCGAGACACCCAAACCTGAAGTAAGTGTGTCACCTGTCCGGATCAATGGTGAATGCCAGTCTACACGTAGGAGTAATCCACCAGCGCGATTGATCGAACAGATGTGATTCCATTGAACATTGAGCTATTTTGATGATTATTATTGATATAATTATGGGTAACATTCGTACAGTATTGATAGTTTGCATTTTGTCTGATATCATGGAAGTCATGATTTAAGTGTGGAGGAATGTGATATCCCCGCATAATTGACATTATGAATGACTATACTTCACTAGTTGTAATAGCATTCGTCTGGTGGCTCGATAGTCGGTTCCGTTTCTGTAAGTTCGAGAATAAACACGTGTAAAACTTCACGGATCCGTTATGTGATTGCTACATAGTAGAACGTCACTTGCAAGATACTTGAATCATCCAAATACGTTTTACACCTAAATATGCATGATATCAGACAAGCAACATATGCTGCAAGGTTAAATGAATGTTATTAGTTAGATTATGTTGTAAAAACGGAAATTCCTTTGCGTTTAAAATATTTGTTTAACAAACTCCTGCGATTGGCTTTGTCCAGTTCCAGGGGTAGCAACGTACTTCTTTCAGGACAATTGCATACAACTATGCGTATTGCATAGGAAATCAATTTTGTTCTGAGGTAAGACTTTCAGTCGCTGCACCTATGTATACGCGGGTCACTTAGTGTGGGATGCATGCTATTTCTTTCATCAATAACCAATCGGGTTATCTTTTCATGGAGGGTCTTACTTGTAAATTTGGTGAACCGTTATGATGATGGCTGTCATTAGTCGTCCTGCTATATTATGTGAGGTTGCCTGATACTTATACTTTATGGGAACACGATGCAAAGGAAGGAGTTGAGATCAAAGGAGATGTGACAAATAACAGCCTCAGCATGCAGTCTACTGAATGTCCGCATTGTCTCTGCTGGTATGTTGTGCTGTACAGAAAGCTCAATTGGGCTCTTTTGAGAAAATATATTGTGTTCATCGGTACGCCGGTAATTACTTTTTGACGTAACTTGTTAGCGTATATCCCGATATTGCTACAGCAATATGTGCTATAAAAGAGAATCTCTGATCAATAAGTCTACATTTGGCGGGGGTAATGGCAGGCATCATTGAGTGATTTGACGCATAACAACATGGACTCGTTTATTCTGAGGACAACACGTGCCCTCGATGGAGCTATCAAGTCACCATTTGGTGTGCGAATGCGTATCCGAATAATGCCGCTTTTCTGATGGGTGATTCTCCGTCGTGTTTAGAACAGCTGCAACCCGCGAATACTTTCGCATGGTCTCAGTAAACAGCATCGGTCTTATCATCGCTGTATATGATATGTGTAAATTACGTTGACACAGAAACAACAATTTATTATACTACATTGTGTTAAACTGTTCGAATAAGCTTTCGCCTTGTTAAATATTGGCAGGCGTAGGATTATCCAGCTTTGCGTTATCCGTGGTAATCGTCAGTAAACATGATACTCCGCCCAGTGCAGAACAGTGCGGCACTAATGTCACATCTTTCAGGCTATCAGTCATGAAATTGTAACACAGACTGTTTCAGTAACTAAAATGGCCAGCATCATCAATATATTACGGCCACCTCAGATACATTGTACCGCCTAGTGCATTGCCCGATCCTGACTGAAGGCGTGCACAATGCATTGTGCGACAGGCAAGATTTATCTCTGCATTACTCATAATCACGTGGAAAATTATTTCCATTCTTAATGCATAGATGTTCAGCAAACTGCTCATTATTCACAAAAGTGCATAGTAAATCGATGGATGAATAATCTGACTTGCCAAAAGGATTTGGAACAGAATGTGAAAAGAAATTGACCTGTGTATCAGACCTAAAATAGGATTGTTTCTCACGAGTAAAAGATTTATGATATACATATACTCAATACTGGCGTTTAACGTATCTTTAACCAATTAGGTGATATCTAAACGATGATGCATGACGCTGATTATGGGGCTCTGACAGCTTCTCTTAAATGATAGCCCGCACTGAGCACAAGGCCGGGCTGCGAAACACGCGCTACTGGAACCAATGTCTTGCACGATAACATACAACCAACGGAAGAAGAATATCCTCCCTCAAGGATGGTTACCCCGTTTGACATGTTTATTTAAACATGCAAGATGTATTTAAAACAGTAAAATGTGTTGAAATCAATTGCAAAGTCCGTTGATCGTCGATTCAAAAGCTATAGGTAAGCGTTTTTGTAGCAACGGATTATTTTGCAAGCAACAATATTGTAGAACTGAGAGCATTCACTGACCTCGATGTAGAACCGCAAGGTTTGTTCTGTGTTATACATTGTTGGTAAAAGCAATTTTCTAAGTAAATTGTCCAATATTTTGCTCATTGATTCGATTTTCTACAACATCCCGCCTTTTATCGATTCTGCTATGCAAAAGCGCTAATGACTCCAAATAAAGCAGGAGAAGTCGATGAATAAAAAATATTTTTTGTGTAATTAGATTGGAAAGTGATGATACAACCTGAACATGTGGTTGTTAGTTTGTTTCGAACACAGGCAGAATGCAATAAATATATTTCACACTTCAGCTTGGAATGAGTGGATGTTATGTTAACGGTTCCGCATTGTTTATGTCAGTATCTAAATTCTAGGTTCGGTTGATGACTAGAAACTGACATACATCACGTTTGAACGGCTCAGAAAACATTTGGGAAGCTAGCATATAACTTGGCCTTTATCTCCTGTTGTTTGCCTGATATAGCCTTGTGTGTGGTTTGGGATTTTTGGGACGTTTAGCGTTTGTAATGATATATGATACTAGACTTCCGTTGAGCGGTTGTCAAAGAAGCTTATGCTGTGGTTAAAGATTAAACATGTTCACATTGGTGACGGCTTCTGTTGCGAAAGCCTTACTGGAGGATCATTAGTTTGCTTGGAATATTGAACCTTGCTATTTTTAGGAAATGCTGATGAATAAACCACAATTTGCTGTCGTGATATGCGATGTTTTCAAATTTTACTAGTATTTATGATGTTGGTCACTCTGTGATTGTTCGCTGTTGTGCAATAACGCCCCTCTTTTTGAAGTTGTGAGTAGTTGTCTGCCAACATTGTAACAGCTCACCCGTAAGGATACTAATTGATTTGTGCTACTGATGATAAAACACTTGCCTCTGGATCATAAAACTACAAGCAACGCTATAATTTCAGGCGTGTTTGTTGTTACACCCATAAAATCTCTTCAGCTTCAAACAATCATTCATGTGAATGCAAACAGAAAATCTTCCCCATGTTTTTTGGCTCATTGATATAATATTACTCGTGTTAGCCCATGTTATGCGTCTTACATAATTGCAACTGATGCTTTGTGAGAGAGTGATTACGCTGCAGCAATCTCATGTTGTTTGTAGTGAAGAGGATTGTAGTGAATGATATCTATTCGAAACAGATGTGTGCCTTAACATCAATGTGAAGCAGTGCTCAACAAAGCCTTAGTAGCTAGTAATAATCGAAGCTACTGTTTGGTGTTCCAATCACCTATTTACCGTTCAATATAAACGGAAAGGTGAAGTGGATGAAACCTTAAACACGCTTATTAAGTCTGGCTGGATATTTTAGTAGGACGACCCGGGGACAAACTCGTTAGTTTAGAATTTCGTGACTTATAAGCTGTTGTCTTGAAACTTTTCCCTTTCCTTATCTTACCTTTATTACATAGCAGGTTATTTGAATTTAAGGGGAGGCAACTGTACGTCATTGATTTACGGTTCCCATGCAAGTTGTCATTCAGCACAGATCATGAGAGGCGCCGATGAAGCAAGATGGGTAAGCAACGGTGGAAAGTCCGCTTAGGAATGTCAGTATTGATAAGCATTAAGAAGTCAACTTTGAATATTTCATCATTTCCCCAAAAGACCGTGTGTATTTTTGCTTGATGATTTAGGTGTCGGGAATCTGTTTACATAGAATATCTCCAAAACAGGAACATGATAAAAGAGTGGCTGCGTGCCCCCAGAAACTGGCAATTGATGTCTATATTTTAAATGTAGCTATCTACGTTATCTTCAAGCATGACAATTGAGTATTTGGGCTGGACACTGTATGATTTACTAAGCTTTGAACGCTTGGTAATTGTCGATGCAGGATAAACAATGAACAATTGAAATATCATGTTACTGCTTAAATAAATGTCTGATGAGTGTCTCATGTTCGCCTATTGGTGAACATGATGTTGACAAGGATTTTAGTGTATGAATACAACACATGGAGTGATCGATTCCCGGAGAAAATGGCGTGCTCATACAGGTGTCGATGATTCAATGATACGATCTGTGATTACTCGCATACTTTTGTTATGCTGTACACAGTTCAGCTATTGCTATTTTGTTGGTGTACTTGTTCTTGTTCGTCTGATAACGGAATATCGTGCATAGATATCGTCTAAATGCTGATATGAGAAATCGGCGTAGCAGTCGCGGCCGAGTACGCATAATATCACTGTAACTAACCTATCATCTCATTATATCATCATAACGACAAACAAAATGACAATGCCGCTAATCATATCGATCACGAAATGGGCCATTCTAAATTGGCAGGCATACGCAAACGTCATAATTAATCATAATCATTCTTACTCCTATACTGTAAATGTTTCATTTGATCTGTCGGTAAAGTTATGTCCATATTTATTGCAATAGAACAAGATTTTGTTAATGGATGCATTTAGTGCCATAGCCTACCGTGTAACTTTGGGACAAACATGAATTTGTTGCATCATATTACCATGCCTATGCAAAACAGTGCTGGTCTCGAACCATTGATGCAACCTTGTAAAAGGCATGTTAAATCCAATGAAACAGGATACTTATAGGCAATTTGCTCGTTATTGGTGGCAACTTAACGAAGGCTGTCCATCATTGCGCTCCTTCATCTGACTTGTGGTACAACCACATAAACTACAGAATGCTTACGCCGCATGGCCATGTCGTGTGAATGATGATAGATTATACGCATTTGTAAATATATATCATTCGTCAGTGCTATTCAGCTGGCTTGAATTATCATTTGGCATAACTCTTCAGCTAATATTTGTATGCGAGATTACGCTTATCATTGATTACGCTGATTGCTTCCGAGGCCTCAACCAACGCCGTGAAGTGTCCTAAAGCAGATCAGCAGTAACGCGGTGAAAATAAACAGTTAACTGTGAGAACACATATCAATTAAGACCGTTTTGCTGATAAGTGATCCATTTTCGTGTTAACAACAGCTGAAACCATGAATCAGTTCGTCCCTTTCGATCTGCGACATCATTTATTTGATCGCACTTTGCGGTACATGTATGCATGATCTGAACGCACGATGTGTAGATAACATAGTGAAATTGTCTTGGCACATCCATGCAAATACAAGAATAATCATTATTATAAGGTATATTCCTTGACCAAACAGCTTGTATCATCAAACAATAAAGCCAACTTTGCACACAATTGGGCATGTTGTCAGACCTTTTCCAACGATACGTATTATGCATTGCGCAGCAAACCCGGGATAGCTCTGCATCATAGTAATACACAGAGGATACGAGTGATGTTATATATACTTAACACTTGGGGTTCACGTCATTCTCTACAACGAGTAGTTTACTCGATGGTGATGGATGATGGTGATTATGATGATCTGAGAGCTCGCCTTAAGTGACTGCCCAGACTTTGTTGTGAGGAGTTGGCTGTGACGAAAATGAAATAGAGAGAGTTGGATGTGACTAAATGAAATAGAGAGAGAGAGAGAGAGAGAGAGAGAGAGCGAGCAAGAGAGAGAGAGAAAGAAAGAGAAAGAAAGGGAGAGAAAAGCAGAGAGAGAAAGAGAGCGAAGGAGAGAGAGATAGAGAGAAAGAGATAGACAGAGAGAGTGAGCCCGGGAGGGACAGATATCGGGAGTGATAGAGATAGAGAGATAGAGATGTAGAGCCAAATAGAAGAGCGCAATAGAGAAAAAGAAATGAAAACGTTCATATACAAATAGAGAGAAATAGTTAATGAGAGGGAGCAAAGAGATTAAAAAAGGTAGATAAAGAGCGATAGAGAAATAGAGATACAAGAGAGAGATGGAGAGTCACAGCGAGAGATAACGAACAGGTTATGTTTCGACATCTGGTTGAATTCAAGCATCAGTGAAGTCATCTATCCACGATAGTACTGCGTTGGTTATGAGAAAGCACCGCATCAGCAAAACTTCACAATCTGACAGAGGGTGAGTTAACTTCGGGAAAAGAATATAGACTTCAATTGTGTATGTAAATAATGTAGCGCCTCTTATATCGCTCCCATTTTAATGAAATAGCAGTGCTACAGACATTTACAAAGACACGTTTTATATTACCGTACTTAGAGAGTATTTACGAGTTGTTAATGTGTATAGCAATGGCCTATATGTATCGTTAAACACTATTTACGCCTTTAAACAGGCTTACCTGTTCCTTTAATGGTCAGTCCTCACGGAAAGTTCATTGTCATCCGGCTTATGATGAAGTTTTTGATCACACAAAAGCAGTTATAGAAGATATTGCGTTATACTAATACTGATAGAAATAATCCAACCATGTCGAATACTGATATCGTGAGTTGAACGCAATCGATCTTCATCATCATATGGTCGTTGTGGATCTGCAAGGGAAGTGGTTTTGCTAATACAATATGAATGCTGACCTGAAAATGTCAGGGGAAACATATAAGCTAAAGCGGATCGTATTTAACTGCGGCTCACATTAAGCACATTATAACGACATCGTTAGTGTAGGAAGGGTTTCATTGTCATTTGGAATTCTTCAACCCTTTTCTTACTGCGTTTGAGGTCTAGGTAGCAGGTTCGTTTAATGTACCCCTTGCTGTGATGCGGTCCCTTCATCCCTTGTGACTCGCATATTTTGCGATAAAATTAGATCGTTGTAGCAATTATAATGCAACGAGTAGTAGTTGAGGTCATCAAAGATGAGGTGCATTTTTTGAAAAATGACTAAGCCAAATGATCTTCACAATGTCCTGACTGTCTGGCAGAATGTCATGAATTGCTTTGGATGTTCCTGGTCGGATGATATCAGGATATCCAAATATATTTGTGTTATAAACGAACATCCTCAAGCCGTATGGCGATATATTCCAGGGGTCAAGGCAGACATTGTAATGTGTTTTCCGAGGCTGAACAATATTGATTTGGTCATTCGGTGTTCAACGCGAGACCTCCACGAAGCTATCATAACTCTTATCGCTGTGTACATGCAGACCCGAGTAACAGTGATTATCTCTCGTGTTTACAACAACTGCAAACCGATAATTCGTTCATGCGGTTGCAGCAAATAAAATCAGTCGCATCATCAGTACATCTGATTTCATCTAATGCAATTGACCCTCACGAAATAATGATAATCAAAATTACAAATATCCAGTCCATGATATACATGTATATGGGCTGGTATAGACGTATCGAGGTTGTAGTATTTGTAGAAGGAATCTTAACACACGCGATTCTTTTCTACGCGTATATACAACATATAACAGCAGAATGTGTCCTTCCCTGTGAGATCGGTGAGATTTATAGACGTCAGTCAATTTCGCTTTTTAAACGGCCAGGATCTCAAACGAAGAACAAATTCTTTATTTTGTGCATCAGGGTACATTATCTGACCATGCCTCACTTATGATTTGTATAAAGACTGGTGAGGCGCGCTTGAATTTGCCCTGGCATTCTATATCCAAAGATGTCAATATATCACGTGGGGCTTTTATGTGAACTGCCATCGGTAGCAAAAAGTGCGGCAGACATTGATGAATGGTAAATCTTCAAAGGAATTTGCAACTTGAACTGAAGTTTGCACGAGGCCGAGTAAATCGATGTTTATTACCTGATAATTATGAAAGGATTGTACATATGTGCAATTTTGCGCACACACGCATATTCACATACACACATACACATGCGCACAAACACGCGCACATGCTCACACATGCATGCGAACACACTCGGATGCAGACACTAATGTAAAGAGAGAGCGAAGCAGTGTAAGAGGGGTATCCAGAGGGAATAATTTTACATTTGAACGCGTCAGTGACATCATATGTCGGCGATAATTGTATTGTGGTAAACATGAGATACTGTTTGAGAAGTACAATCTAGGGTAGAAGTACAAGCTTTAAAATGATTGGTGTATGTTTGGGTCGCTTATGTAACGTTCACGGTATTTCTGGTACTGGGCGCGCCCTGCATCGCAATTAAGTCATGTATATATAATTCGTGATCAACGCTGCTGTATTAAGACAATACGGCAAAAACGACTTCAGCACGCTGCCGCTGAAATTATTGTCGTTGTGCTTGCCCTAAGAACTTTGACCACCTATCGACTTTAATTCCGCGGAAATATTGACTGATGTATATTCAGCTCGCCTCTTACTCCATCTCGTGCTTAACCGTTTTAATTTGCAACGAGATTTTAGGTGCTAGTTTTGAGTATTGTAAACAACTGGCAGATGTTTGTCATTGTTTTGAGGCCCACTGGCTGGTGTATCTGATCATTGTGTGTGGCATCAGCATTTCGCGGTTCGTTGAATGTACAACCATGCAATATTATGCGTCTGAGATTAGTTTGTAAGAACGGTAAGCTATGTGATATCAGTCAGATAAGGGAGCTTTATCATTTCCAATTATCTGCATGGGTGAATGGAGATTGAAAGTACATGTCCGTTTTTTGGCCATATAGGATACAGGAACCAATTTTGATTCCCTTTTACAACATCGTGCTGGTCTAACTAAAGGCTATTAATAGGCTGACGTCATTGGTGCATTTCGTAATATCGTCCTCGAGTAGGTCATGTTTCATTGAAGTTATCTCCTGCAGATGGATTTATCGGGGCTTATCATTTTGTAACAAAGACAATCTCAGGATTTGATTCCACATTTCATTTTGTATTATGCTAATATCATGGGTGTAAAGAATGCAACCGCGAGATCGGTTTCTTGACGACTAAATAACATTATAGCTACTACGTGAATGTGGGGTCTGCACATTCTCACTCTCAGCGATAATGTATGGCGAGTCATTGTAAACCCCTTAGCGGCGGCATTCATGGGCCATACGTCAATTTAAGTGGTCGATAAATAATTTTTCTATAACATTGACGATGCCGTCCTGAAGAGGTAACGTCCATTGACAAAAGCACAATAAGTAGGTGCTATGAATATTTTTTTGGTATTAGCATTGCGCTTTATCTTCCGACACAGCTTGGAAGGTGATTAAAAGCTTAAGGTTTCATGACGTCAAGTGAGAGCAGACAAAAGTTATTTACCGACCCAAATGATTGCTTACGAAACTACCGAGGATTTCCCTATCCATATACTCCCATTGATGGATTCATTTGTAACTAGCTTGTCGGTTTATTCTGCTTTTCAATTGGCTTCCCGCTCGGAAATGCTTTGTAGTTAATTAACATGGAGTCAAAAGACAATAAGTTTTTTCACGAACGTTATAACGAAAGTGATGTTGACAATTGAATTGAAGACTGCTGTGATCTATACCTCAGCAAAGGTATACAAAGCTGTAATGCTTGTTGACTTCTGCTTTTGGAACGACGTAAGCACCTGTTTTATACGTGGAATGCGGCATCTCCACAATCATATATCACAAATTCATAGATACGCGTTAGCAGTCCTTTACACGCATTTTGATGATTCAAGACCAAATGTATATTTGATTCGAACAGGATAGGTTGATCAAGCAACCAACGGTTGCCAATCACATGCCAAAGTCGCTCGTAGAATTGAGCATATCTCACAAAAAACTGGGTGGAAGCTGTGAAAGCATTTACGATAGTTTATCTATAGACGTACATGATGCAAACTTTCCCCTGGAAGGTAGCAGTGATATGTTTACGTTAACATAACCTGTATTGTCAAGTCATAGTACATCACAATCTTATTATGATAACGCGTTTTGTGTATAACGGTCTTAATGTAAATAGCTTCTACCTAAGTGTAGTGAATTTTGATCCCTGCAGTTCATCTAATTCGATTCAATTCCGTTTTCTTCTTCCAGTTGAAGATCTGCTAGATCAGTAACAAAACGCGGGATAAACCACATAAACGCTATAATAGTCATAAATATCCAGGCAATAAAAACTCGACACATAGTTTGTTGATTAGCGATACTATATACCATATTATTATTGTGGGAAGGCGTATTTATGGCACCGGATTTATGCACATGCCATCATGCGGTAGTACTAAAGGGCATAAGTGACATCGGTCGAAGATGCGTAGAATAAATTGTGTCGCACCTCTGGAGTCTGTATTATGCATTGCTTTGCGCGTCGAAAATAGTTTTTTCACTTAATTTATTCATTGACTCGAGTTTGAACAGCACCACTCATTTACGCTAGCTAAAGGAGGTAAGAAATCGATTGTGCAACCTGGAAATGTGGCCTCAAGCAGGTTTGCAAAGCAGGGTGATATCTGATGGCGAGTAAGGAAATAATATAGTTCATAGGATTCTCCTGGTGAACATTTACCTACTTCAGTGAGAACGATGTCAACATTCTGAATCACTGACTGTTATTGTCAATTTTTTAATGCAAGGTTCAGGTTATGACTACAATACAATACACATCATGTTTGAACGGCGTCCAAGATTTGGGCAAAAATGCCATCCATTCTGTCAACCTGACCCATATATCATTTTGTTCGCGCGATATAGCTTCCCGTGTTGTAGGGAAATGCAGTGACGTTCTCCGTAGATATGGATATATGATACTAAATTGCCTAAAGAGCAGTGATAAAAAAAGCTTTTGAAAGTAAAACTCATTAACACGGCTGGCTGTCTGCTGTTGCGAAAACCTTAGTGGTGGCATAGTAGCACCTCGTGGGTCTTTTTATTGTTTAGAATATTTAAAGCTGTCGACAAAATGCCGTTTTGAGTGGATGTACGCAAACCAGATTTCCTAATCCTGATGAATTTGCCCGAATACTGCCCTATACTTGTCATGATATGCGTGGTTGCTGACATTTTAATGAGTCTCTTCTGATCAATTGCTGTTCCAAAATAGTGACGCGCTCTACGAAATATGGAATCGTAATTGGTGGTCGGTCAACGTTGTAGACAGTGGACACATGAGGATATTATTGGAATCGTGTATCTTTTGATTACAAACTTCTGCATCGTAAAACTTCAAATAATTCTGTTATTGTAATTACAGTCATAAAAGTTTATCATATCAACCCATAAAGCATATTAATGCAAACAGAAATGTAAAATATTAATCATGTTTTCGGGCAAGCTGATATTTACAGATAAAATCTCACTTGTGTTCTTGTGTGCCCATGCCATTTGAAACATGGTCGTGCATTTTTATTTATGAAGATTGGCTGTTCATGCAAACGGATAATAAAATAAACAAATAACAACGCTGCTTTAGAGATAAAAACCAGAAATGATGAGGCAAAAATTTGACCCCTAATAAACATAGACAGGCAACAGTAATTAACTTTTTTTGCGCCCTTGCCATCTAGCATCAGTTATTTGTAGTAATATTTTATTTAATAAAAAAACATGAACTTTTGTTACTAGCATTTAGGGCGCCCTACACACTCATAAAGGTATTATCGACCAGTATGATTGAGTTTTGGCCTCAACTGTAGCTGAGGCATATACGCAATGTTTCGAGTTATCTTCCATCGGCAATGATGATGTGTCATGTGTCATACTGAGTACATTTTGCTAGTATTTTTGTTGGTTAGTGATAACCGTCAAAAATTATTTGTACAGCGATCGAGAAGTCCCGGCTTGATGTGAGCAACATTTGCTTTAAGCCTTATCACTTATATGCAGCTCCATCCTTTATTACCGGGCATCATCCTCTGTCAATTTTATATGCTGTTTGCTGCTGCTAGAAATCAGCTACATCTTTGCTCAGCAGTTCCACATTTACGTTCCTTATTACAATATGTGCGTAGATTAAGCTTCACTCCTATCGTCTGCAGGTCTAGACGAAAGCATTTGTATGGTCATTGAACGTAGAATGCTCGTCCGGGTAGTGCAAAGATCTCTATCGTCATATTTCTATCGCCGAATTGATCAAGGGGCGCCGATCGAGGATTGATGACTGTAGTATTTACCCACCGTTAAACCAAAGATCTTGCTATGATAAGATACCCGACTCAGATGCTTTCGTTGTGAAGCTTGCAACCAGCGCGCCACCTGGATCGGTCGCGGACGCGGAAGCTAAAATGTAAAATTTGCAGACATTGTGATAGAATATAAAAAACAAAAGCAAATAAGTATTGACATCCTTTTATCAATCTTTGTGGCGATGTATTCATTAAAATATTTTGTAGAACGTTTTAACGAAGTTGCATATATCGGGGTCTACACTAGCCCTAGCCCCGATCGGACGGTGATATACTTACTAACTCAGACGACCTGTACGGCAAAGTGTACTTCTGTGTTAGCCCCGGTCGGACATCTAGTCTACATTCGAAGATTGACAGCAAGCGCATTGAAAATAAGGCGAACACCACTAGAATTATTTAAACCAGAGCTCAACAGTAATCAGCGTAGAAATGCCTATTTAAGTTTAACTTCCAGTCCGACCTCTTCGATGGGTGGCTCACCAGAGATTATACAAAAGTAGCATACGGAATTTAAGTTCGACTTCCCGATTGGGCCAAAATAGGTCGACTTCCTTGGGCCAAAATAGGTAGAGCACGACACAGACTATTAATACCAACTTTGGTCTACTCAATTAGAAGTTTGATTTAAACGAAGCAAATTAAGTGTATTTAAGAAGTGTTAAATCAATAATCGGCCGCAACAAAACGACACTAAATATATATGAAATATGTGTTATACGATCTGGTAACGAACAAAGTGTATTTGACCTACTACAAATCCGAGTTTAAAGGACCTTTTTGTGAATGTTTGCTTATAGATTCAGAACAATTACAATTTTCTTATTGCAAGTCTGGTGTCAGGCGTTGTACTCAGACCTATTCAATATTGTTTAGCCTCAGAAGCACTTCACAATGTCTGCCTCAACTTCTTATATAGATCGCATGAAGATTTATAGATGCTTGTTTAAAACAATAACATTTCAGCAGTATCCTGGTATCAGCCGACAATGAACATCAACCGTAATTTTCTGCACGATTTATCAGCCCTCCGCCAGACAGTCTGCACATGGTGTACATTGCAAGATGTACCAATTGGGGGAGGCATGTATCAAACATGCACTTCGTGTTTGATGACCTCAAATGCCACCCTTTGCTTGATATCACTAGATCGAACTGCTTCGAATAATACGTCAGGACGACAAATGGCAAGCATTATCTGTTGAAACTAACACAACTATACTAGCAGTACTAAAGTGCCTCTGTCAATTTAAACGGGAAAACTACTTTTCCACAACAACATGTTTACATTCATTCGACAGTAACAACTTTTTTTTCTCAATCTGATCCCGCAGTAAAGCATGCGGGTGTAAACGAAAAAGTTTTACTGCGTAGTCTTTTCAAACGTTTCCAACTTTTTGCTACGAATACCGCAAACAAATAATTTGACTAATACTAGTGCAACGCCCTGGAGAATTAAGTCAATAGCTTGGGCGCTGCTGAGTTTGGCAGCAACTACTGTCAGTCGGAAGGAAATTCCGGAGATGGGCGGTCGACCATATATATCTAATTTATTGGTATACCACAAACAGTCGGCAACTAACGGTCTGGATGTTACCTGACGTTTCTAAAACATATTTCACATATAGTAATAACAAACAATTACGATTTATACAACAATCCACAATAGTCAACATTAGACACACTTGCTGTTGGGTTGGGCCGAAATGAGGAAATACAAATAAAAGCACAAAGGAGCTCGAAACAGAGGAATAATTTAGATAATCACATTACCTGGCAGCTATGCTCCGTAGATCACGATTAAGGATCCATTCATCTGTTATATCTAGGCCACGAGTGTCTACACAGCAGGAATACTCAAGATGATACTAATAAGAGAATTAAGCCCTAAAGGGGCGCTCAGCGGAGGGATGTTCCTGATAACTGCAGAACCGGGCAGCTATGCTCCATGGATCACAAATAAGAATCCATATGTCTGCACCAGCCACGAAACAACAATGCGAACATATAACAATTGAGTAAAACTCACGTTAATATCTAAGCCACGAGTGTCTATAGGACGCGATCGAATTTTCAAACTGGCCTATTTTCAATGCGACCAAATACAAACAAAACCTTATATCAATACACTTAGAAACTGAATAATAGAGGTACATACCTAAAACTAAGATGAAAATAGTGCAGTACCAACAAAATACACCAATTACAGCTTACATTAACAATTAACAAGAACAACAATAGCCATGTATGTAAACAGGTAGCACTACGTGATTGCTGCGCCAAGTTACATTAAGTCAGGTGTATTCTGGCTAAACAGTCTGTGCGCCATATTATGCGACCCAATATTAGCAATGATATCAAACATATTAATATTTACCCGTCGCTGTTACCTTTTAGAATGATGTCTAAATTTATTAAGTCAATGTACGAGTGGTGTTGCCTCTGAAAGCTGGGAATCAATCATCAGCACTAACACATCCCTTACCGACTTTGCTGGCATTGTTGGAGCAATCTCACTGGTAATCGTTGGATCATGGGCTCGATTTATATTAGAAATCATACCAGTGGTTAAGGAAGGGTTCCAGTAAAAGCCGCTCGAATAACAAAACCAAAAGCGAGTACTCTCCAATAATTCACGGCTGAATACATATAACTTTAAGTTTGCTCGTAGCTGCCGATAACCCTCGGATTAGCAGAGCAGAGTCAATGGGCAAATCACACCGTCTACACTAGGAAGAGATTTGTAGTTTGGAGAAGGTTACCATTTTATAATTATGCCATGTATAGACGTAATATTAGCGCAAATATTCGTATAAACAAAGTCTGGCGTAATGTGTTTGATTATTTACTGCATGGCTAATCAATATACATGAAAACTACTCTCCGGGGTACATCCATCCATTTCGTCAATGTAAGGTTAGTCGATGCGATTACTCGGTTTGCCGGATGTTTAGAGGTATACTTCGTCAATGCTGCATGCAAGCAATTAAGCCGTTGCGACACAAGCATTGCATGCACAATCAACGATTTCCGTACCTTTAATGGATAATTATTGTCCTCATTCTACGCCTGGTCAGTAAATATACTCAACCGAGCCACAAAACTTAAGTCAATTACATTGGTCGAAATGTCACTGCTTATCACAACTGACGAAACCATTCCACAGCAAACAAATCAACCAAAGTTTTAACCCCAGGGCATGCTATGATTATTTTATTATATAGTCATTTGTTCACACCTTGGCAGCTGAACACTGCTTTATTACTTACTTCCTGTATATGGAGATGTATTGCATCAGTTTGGAAAAAGCCGAATATGTACTCATGATTTTGCGAAATCGCCTTATTCATACTATTTAACCGCTTATTCTATCCTTTTAACAACATATTGTTAGAGCCATTGTCGCCAACATTTTCTATATTGGTTAATGATCACCAAAAGCCAAGGGGATTTTACCAGGTCGTTATTATGGTTTCAATATGAACCTATTGCCAGACTTTCTTCCACTGTGGCAGATACGATTGTAGCTATAGTGGTTATGTTTCATCTGTCAAATTGTAAGTTCCCATGATGCGGTGCTTTATGCTAACCATGATCATATCATCACGGAATTATGACCTCACTGATACTTGAATTCACCAAAAAATCGAAACATACCATTTTCTCTCTCTGTCTCTCCCTTATTAACATCTTGGTATTTCGTCACAACAATGTAGGCCTTACAGACATGTGTCGGCGACGGGATTGGGCAAAGTGTGTGAAGTCACTTAAGAGAAGCTCACCGAGTAGCATAATCACCATCATCCATCACCATCAAGTGTCATTCCAGATAGAGCAAACATTATGCACTATGTGATGTTCTATGCTGCAGATCTATCCCAGGTATAACCAACTGTTCATGTTTTACGCGACGTTGGATATGGTCAGACAATGTCCTCAGTTATGCTATGATTAACAATTTCCTTTTATAAATGTTTTTCTTGCATTCATATTTATTTAGCAAAGCTTAAAAGTGTGCCGTTAATGAATAATGGCATTGGTTAAAAAGCATATGCAAAGATCCATGATTTGCGGCTGTTGTAAACACGACAATTGACCACCTATCACAAGACATGATCTTAAACAGCTGTGCGTTCTCGTAGTAAGATGTGACTTGATAGCTTAGCCGAGGTCGTGTGCTGCACTCAGAATCATCGCTCTGCTTAAACAAACTTTACGGGATTTGTTGGGCAACTGATGACTAATGGATGCTTGAACACAAACTAATTCGACATATAAGCATTTATCAAGCAGGCGCTGATAAACTACGAATGATATCTAGTAACAAGGGATCCACACATATTATCTTTTACATGCAATATATTATCCGGCCCTGCGGTGTAGACATTCATGCCATACTTGCATTTATCAAGCAGGTGCTTTACCTTGACCGGCATTTGCATTGCACTTGTTTCAGTATTCACCAAATAAAAATGAATTCATAAAAGAATTTCCGTCTTTACCCACAAGTGTACAGAAGCATACATGAGTTAAGATTTAATTTATTATGATATATCGATGAATCATGTAACCGCTGATTATACGACTTTTGACAGCAATTGGTGATTTTATATTTTTCGATTTAGTAGCAAAGTTAGAAAGGCTATAGTTTATGCGGCTCAAATATATTGATAATAACATATGGAATTGATGTGCCAAGATAGGTAAAGAAACGCAATGATTGCCAGGTTCCGTTAGGTTGCCTCCATTAACGAGCAAGTTGTTGATAAGGATTCACCTTTATTGGATTATAGCCACATCAAAACAAGGTAGCATCAATGGCTGAAAGAAAGAGTTGTTATGCAATGGAATGGTAATACCTTAATGCTTATCACTGTGCACTGAAGTTTACACGTTAAGCTGTGAATGTAGTGCAACAAACGAAGGCAGATAAAATGAAAAAGATAACAGCACGGGAAGAAAACGGTGTTGATGTTTGCACGCGCCTGCCATTCAACAAGGACGCTTTTCGTGATCGGGGTGAACACTGATGTGATGTAATCTAATAATCACTTTTATATGGACGCAGACATCCAGATTAATTTATATTGAATGCCCTGTGATGGGTTTAGTTTATATCATAAATCTTTGACGATTTGACATCAATCGTTGGGTCATTTTCAGCCAATTGTATTCGTAAATACTCATTTGCCCTAACTGTATTGCCATTCATTGGATACCTTTACTGTATCACCAATTCATCCACCTCCCTTGCGTTGACGGTGATTAACATGCTCAGTCAATCAAAAGTCAAAATTTTGTGGTATTTTCACATAATTTTGGAAAGTTGGTACTACGTCGATTGAATCGAAGTGATTTTCGTTTAAGTTGACTTGGGCAGGGATAAGAGGAAAAAAAATATTTTCATATGTTATATGTTCACACAAAAGGCAAATGCTGGCACTTCACGAGGTTGGTGGTGATGGGTTGATGGGAAAAAATGCGCAAATACACTATTAATGCCAGCATTTGTTGACTGTTTCATATTCTCTTGGCGTTTCGTTATCAATAATTCTCGACTCTCCGATTTATTTGTCAGAAAATGACATTTGCTATTCTGGCGGAAGCTATTTTGCATTTGTTAGGTAATACCGAGGTGTACGTTCAAATGGCAGCTCAGGCTTGATCAACATGTGCTGTTCATATCCTTCTTTACCAGTCATTTTTGAGGTAAGGCTATGTTTGCAGAAGGGGAGTGCGAAATCAAAATCGGTAAGGCACTATTTTACAGTATCACTAGTTGTGGCCGATGATTGAGGGGCTCTAAACGTTGTTAGTAGTTTTGCTCACGACACTGATTCACGTACTACGATACCAACATTCAATCTAATGACACCCACTGTTTGAATATGTTTTGCTAATGAGAGTTGCCATCAAGTTGCTCTTCGGTGTATAGCATTCACGAGTCTGAGCGATCATTTAAGTATGAATAACTCAATTTATGAATGAGCTATGTAATAATAATAGGATGCTGTTTTATCAGTGATAAACTGCTGACAATATCCATGACTGCTTGTGCTGCTTGCTAGCCGCTTAGGTGTCGCCTCTAAATGCACAGTAATGTGTGATATCTTCAGTCATTCCCAAAAGTTTCTAAAAAATGACGCTTTGATTGCGAATATCAGCCATTAAATAAACGAGTGTTATTCATTTGACATAACGACTGATGGCATATTATCCAAAAAAATCATCATATGTGCCACATAGCATTACATAAAATTTTGCCTGTTTGTCTACGTCCATATGAAAAAATATTTAACAGCCAGAATATTCCCCCAACAAACGCATACATACACGCATACACTTACGAACACATACACCCACCACCTCTCCATCCCTTCCAAAAGTTTAAGTTAGATTTACAACCTTTCGGCCAATCGGGACATGAAAACTAAACCAATTTAGGCTAATGAAATTCACCCCTTTTAACTCGTACCAGATTAATTGTTTTCCAATTTACGTTAACCTCTAGAATCCCTTTAAGTCAATGTTCCGAACGGGTCAATTTCGTAATTATATAGTCCCGGTTTAGCAAATCCAACCCTTTGATGAAAACATTCAAATCCCGTCGATTCCCATAACAATTAACTAAGACCCGTTTGATCTCCAATTAAAAGCACTTGATAATTGCAAGTCAGTCCGAATGACCCCAAGATCCGATAAACCAATCACAGCTCATCACATCAAGCTACCCCCATCTTTCACTATAAATACGACAGCATCAGACACACAAACATTCCACGATATTCCAGAATCAGAGCCAGTCAGCAGAGAAAATAAAGAAAATGGAACTTAATTCAAGTCTCGAGTATATCTAGATCTACGCGCGTTTACTACTACTTACAGTGCCAGAGTCAACCAGACTAATCGCCTCTCGTATCTCATCACCATCCCGACGTAAACACGGTGACTCAAATGGTCATAGAATTCTTGATGTTGTCTTTTATGCGCAATAGCTCGATGACAACTATGACACATTAAATATTGACGGTGACAGAGGGAACAAGTGTCTGCATTAACCGTGCTAAATATCCTAAGGCACATGCAGTACCTCTGACCGAGTAGTTATGGAGATTGCTGATGCAACAATGGACTTTGCTCGCAAATCACATGCCCTGGTGCTTTGCAACCCACCACCTCATGAACCTATCTTAGTGAATGCAATCCACCACAACACGCACCACACTCCCTGCAATCCAGATATCATGTAACAGTATAGCCAGAAGTTACCGATCTGGAATAACCAATGGTTATATATGAAAGCATGAACACTTGGAGCTAAAAATAAACAAATATTTGCGTCACAAATTTTAGAGCGATGTAACAAGCGGATTTCAGTTAAATAACACAAATAAATTACATTCATATGATTAGTTGTATTCACTGAATATTTTCTATAGACATTTCCTTTTTGCAATCACAGACTTGTGCAACGTCATAGTCAGCCATAATAGTTCTTCCTGTGCTGTAACTGCGCTCCAGAGTTTTATATGCCTCTGTTTGGTTGTGTTAGTTTCGTATATTTTGCAATAGCATGAGATGGAGTGATAAATGTTGTTACGGCCACAGCTTAACTTGTAAGTT
Source organism: Urechis unicinctus (assembly GCA_034190875.2). NCBI lineage: Eukaryota > Metazoa > Annelida > Polychaeta > Xenopneusta > Urechidae > Urechis > Urechis unicinctus. The sequence goes on along the minus strand of JAXDRA010000271.1, from coordinate 17,149 downwards.
GGAGCACCAGTGGGACGCTTGCAGGTTCTGTCAAAAAAGTACTAGTGTCGACCGGTTTATGCTACATCATAGATAGTTGCTATTACCCTAAATATCTAACAGTTCAGGTTCTACACCTTGGTGGCGCTGCGATGCTTTGCATTTTCATCAATATTATTGAGTCACACAAGTTTGCAAGTTATATAAAGGGGAATACTGTAAATGTTGTGTTTTGCCACAACTGAGAGAAATAATCCAACAATGTCCATTGTTTATATGCACATAATGAAAAATTGACCTCCATCTCTGAATGGTAGTTGTTGGTCGTTATACAACATAAATGCTGACATGTGAAGGTATGTAAGCTGAAGCATCTAAAATGCATAATAGGCAATGAAGTTCATCCTAACAGGATCCTCAGTTGACGAATGCACAACACATTGGTCACATCCTGCTCGATAACCAAATCGATTGGGCACGGATTCATATTCAATTAACAGATAGGAGCAAACCTTAACAATGCTTTCTTTTCATTCTGCGCTTTAAGTCTCTTTCAGGAGTTTGTTTGATCTGCTCAATTGTGCGATACGGTTCCCATATCCCCTTCGTTTGCATAACAACTAGTTCATTAACTTTCGCATGCTTTGCGAGAGAATAAAGTTGTGTAAAGATGAATCACTACATCAAGCAAACAAGGTTTACTTATTGTACAATGGATGTTATTACTCTTTAAATATCGAAAGAACTACCCATCATTTCCGGCATAATTTAGATAATGGTGTTAATGTCTGTCGTTCTACGCCCATACATCTTACTTGAGGATGTTTGATGGCCCTTCCAGCTGTTAATAAAATACGAAGGTTTAGAATGGAGGTTATCAAAGGTGGTGCGCATGACTGTAAAATGGCACTCATTAGTGGTAAATCTAGCTTTTATTGAATGTCTCTACTGCCTGGCATAGTGCTGATAAACTGTAATGAGTAGAAAGATGCGTTGGACGTCTAGATGATTATATATATATATATATATATATATATATATATAGAGAGATATATATATATATATATATAGAGATATAGAGAGATATATATATATATATATATATATATAGATAGAGAGATATATCTATCTATATATATATATAGATATAGATCTCTATATATATATATATCTATCTCTCTCTATATATATATATCTATATATATATATATATCTATCTATATCTCTATATATATATATATATATATATATATATCTCTATATATATATATATATATATCTATATATATATCTCTCTCTACTCTCGTTTCATTTCCAACCAACTGGTTTTGCTGTTATAAACGAGCAGCCATCAGACGTTTTTCTCCCAGGGGTTATGGCCAAAATTCCTGAGTGTGTCCGATTCTGAAAATAACATTAATTCGGCCATTCTTAATACAGCACGTGACTTCGACGGAGCTGTGATGCCAATGGTTGCTATAAGAATGCACAGCGGGGCACGAACGCTATTGATAGATGATCCTTAGTCGTGTTTGCCAAAGGCTCTAACCGATTATCCTTTCCTGTGATCTTAGGCAAACGAATCCGTCAGATTAAGTCTTATTGCAGCGACGGTCCTTGTTTTCGCCGAAAGTATCTGAATTATAATAACAAAGTATTTTTTGCTTTGGCAAACACTTCGCTGTTATTTAGTCAAATACATATTTGGTGAGCATTGCTGGTCTTAGTCGATATTGCGTTAACGGCTCCATCACTATGTGCCGATGAAATTAATTTCAATGTGTTTATTTTAAAATACCGAATCCCGCTTAATTATTGACGACTGCTCACTTTTTGCTGATGTCGATATATTGGTAATGCTTCGCATGCAAAAAAGAGGAAACACCGGACTGTTTCATTCTGCAACAAACCGTTAAACACTAAATGAGATATTCGAATCTATCGGCATATTTTGCTAGAAATTTTAGGGCTAGCTGGCAGCAACATAGTGGTTGTGTGGATTATGCATTGCCTCTCTATCAATATTTCGTCACGGATAGTAGGGCGAATGCACAGCCATGTAATGAAGAGAGTCTGAGATGATTTGTAAATACTGTCAATCTAGGCCACTTTCATGTGATATCAGCAAATAAACGAGGCTTATCTTTTTCAATCCTTTATATGGGGTAATGAATATTGAGCTTCTACTGTCCTTGTCGATGACATATAGGATGTAGGAACTTATTTCAATTCTCGATTATTGCACAATGCTGATCTAACCAATAGAACAGCCAATACCTTAACAGAACATCTGGAAAATAAATTTTGCCGCGATATGTGTTACTTATCAAGCGAACATTACTGTTTATTCTTCTTCTTCAAAAAGGTAAATCAGGGCGAATCCACAGGCAGCAGTCTGATACGTTGAATTATTAAAAACACAATGCTAATAATATAGATGTGAAGGACCAGTAGATAATAAAGATAACGATCTTTAAAATAAAAGCCAATTACATTCCAATGTTAATTATGAAGATTATTTAGTGCACTTTAATCTACCTCGATAATATACATTCTGCCACGGGAGATACCGATCAACGGCATTCATAGGCCATAAATCAATCTTATTTATCGATATGTCACTTCTCTATGCATTGGTCGATGAATCATATAATGTGACACGTAAAACCTTAAATGCATGCGATGAATAGTTTTTGATATTAACATCAGATTTGCCTTTTCAACGCAGTTTGAGAGAGTAGAGAGGCATTATGGTTTTGTAACTTCCTGTCGGAGTAGATGCATTGCATCATATGGCCATGACAAAAAACGATCATAGACAAAAGTGATGTATAGACCTATATGATTAATCGATGGTCGTTAAGTGCTAAAAATAAGCTGTCAACAGTGCCTGATTTGTGTTGAATTGGGAACGACACGAAACGGTAGATAAATATAATTCAAATAAAGGAAATAGATAAGTTACAAAACGCTTAAGTCGGATGCATCCAAAATGTAATTGTTAAAATAGCCTCGGAGGTTCAGCCTGAGATATGATTACTCAGATGATGAAATAGTCAATCACGCGGAGACAGACATCATGCAAGTTTTTCTCTTAGCAGCGAATAACGGAGGTTTGTAACCAACAATCACAACCCATAGCTGATGCTTAGCAGCTGCGATATTCTTCTTCTAATACTTCCAATTCAAAAAAATAAAACAAAACTTAAAACGATTATAAACTTCGCAGTGTATCAATTCATCAAGCAGCCTGCAATCCCTTTGATCGTTTATTATGATCGCATCGCATGAATAACCGCAAAGTGATTGTTGTTGCCCTGCTTCACAGATTTAATCACTGCAGGATGGAGTCAGTGCATTTGCATTGTAAAGACTCAACAGCTAAACATGCAGTCGTCAGCTACCTAATACATGAACGCTGGCATACGTATATCCTTACTTTTTTACTTAACATCGGGATCTGTGGAACGCAAAGTAAATTCTACTGGCCAAAGAAATTCGATGAAGAGATCGTGCGCTCAATATGTATCACTCCAATGAATGGAAATAGATTAGTGAGAACTGAATGACGCTGAGCCAATCTGGGAAAAAACCGTTGCAAATAGGGTAAAAGCATAAAGTGATTTGAATCTCGATTATTGCTTTCAAAACGCAGAGTGAGAAAATCACGCGTGTAAGCAAACAGAATGTGCGAGGCTGCCCAGTTAACCGTAAATACCTTCAATCAGTGACAAGGAAATAGATGACGGAAAACAAGTCGTGCATTCCCAATTACTTCAGAAATGGATTGTACAATTTGGACGAACAGTTTCCTCCAGAATGCTAGCGTATATTACGCGATGATCATATAACAGTTCCGTTATACGTATCTTGAAATCGTTATGATTCAATTATGGATGACAAATGAGTTGCCGGCGACTACTGAACCAATGGACAGCTGATTACGGAACTGTGCGCTGCGAAGAGCCCTTCCCAATAATGCTTGTACCTTTGCGATTATGTCACTGTTATAGAAAGCTCCGGAACAAAGCTGCTGAAGTTATTGCCGATGAGAGTGACATAAGAATGGCCTAGTAGGTATCGGTTGACAGTTTGACAGTTTCTGATTTGACGACTTCCTGTGCAAGTAGAAAACCATTACAGATATACAGATAAAAGCGATTTATCGACCGAAATGATTGATGTATGGTTATTAAGTGCTACAGCTGAAGAGTCAGCAGTGGCTGGCTCAACGTTAAATGAGGAGCGACGTGAAATGTTAGATATAGCATATCAAAATACCTGTAAGAGATTAGATTTGACGACTTGTGTGTGGCGAATAACAATTGATTTCGTGGAGCTGAATGCTATGAATGCCATTAACTGAAACACATTATACATATACACCTCTAATTATTCCAACTTTAATTGGAAAACATTGTGATGCACGATATTGTATGACTTGAGCCACACGTCATGACAAAATAGCGTAAAATAATAGTGGCTTTAGAGCAATAGCAACGCGCAAATAGGAGAATTTGTTGAGCAAGGATTCAAACCAATGTGCACTGCTGAGTCTTCACAACAGCGATCCTTATCTCCCTATACTTTCAATCTGCTGTACAGAACAGTGGCGTGCAAAACAACTTCAATACTAGCAAGGACAAATGAGTTCGAATGCAACTGCGAAAAAAACGTGAACACATTTTGTTTTCCAACAACATCACTATACCGCTGACTATATTCTTCTCGTGATGGTTACAATTTGCTTTAGAGTGAAATGACATGACAAATCATCATCAATGCCGGCAAGAGAAACCGACGGTTTAACCATAGGTTATTCTTTCGGGTTATTGTTTCTCATTAGTTAATACTAAATTTGTCATCTATATGGAGACTGCTATGAGGACTGGTGAACTAATCCAAAACAAAGTTATACAAGGTTGCAATGCTTTTATCCGTTTTTTTTAGAAATGGCTCGATCACCTGGATAATCCTTGAGCCGTTGCGTTTGAACAAATATGTCATATAAACTGATAAATGTGCGTCACCTTTTGTTTACCGTTAGGTTCTGCTTAACACACAACCTCGCATTAACCAATGGAAACATCAAAACAGATCTTGGGCATGATAGTTAGATGTAATTCTAATTATTCATATATTGAACATATTGTTTGGGTGAGTAGGCGTATATACCTTGACTTATATGTAGCTATGGATTCATTCATAATATTGCATTGCATTACCGACCCTACAATGAATGGAGTTTATTGTGTTCACATCAATATTTACTCAGTAACATACATTGATGAGCATGAAGAAAATATTATTTTACCCTCTACATCTTCTTTTACTTTGCTTCGTTGGCTCAGTTGTGAAATCACTCTCTAATACACTGCTGCTCAGCGAGCAACTAATTATTCCAAATAGCGCAGAGGAAGTCGAGAATAAATAATTTTGCTTGACAAATTAGTTCATAAACTGATAGTGCGTCCTTTTTTTAACCGGCTAAGAATGTAAGTCTGTTTTACACTGAGAGTGCTGGTGATTGTAATGTGCAGAAAGTCTCCGGTACGCAACAATATCGCTTCTGCTGGTCGATACAAATCCACATCGATGGAAATTTTTTAACGGTTTCACATTTATAACCTTTGTCATAAGACTAAATTAAGTTATTGACTTGAGAATGAACAAGCGGAAATTGCCGGTGATAGCTAAAACCGCCGTTTTCTGTTAGCTTAAAAATGTGTATTTTGCTGCTAATTTATAAATTTTGTTGCGCTTTAAAAATCATTATTTGCTCTACCTACCTGAGGAATTCACGTTTATTGACTTATGATTATGCAAATATAGTCCGTGTGTCGTTTGTTTTAACAGAAACATTCTCTGCGATATATAAATTCACACTGAGGTATGCATAGGGCATTATGAAGGTTCACTATCGGAGTGTTTATTCATTTATGTGAGTGACATAGTGTGATGTGGTTAATGGTGTGGAAGTTATCGATGTTCTGGTGAACAAACAAGTTTGTTAAATTTTCCCGACCAGTATGATTGATTAATGGCCTCTCGGTTAATCATATATGCATTAAAAGGCTGCCATCGCTCCAAGCAAAAGATGAGTTAGCTTAACGGAGGTTATTGCCAATGAATTCATGGCTTTATCTTATCACATAGGTACAAATCATTGTTATTTACTTTAAGAAGCTGCTTCATGTTTTCCAGATTCAAACTCACTTCCGGTTTAACCTTGCCGCACGTAATTGTAAAGCATCGGCCAATTTAGTGAGCACAAAGCCGCGTTATTCCGTCGCTCTTTGGTGCCGAATGTTTGACAATCAATGCCTACCAATATCATTGCTTTATAAATTATGTTTTACCCCCGCCCGCAATCACACTTTTGCAGAGTTTAATGAAATAATATCTGTATATCTGGCTTACGAAGAGAATTTTTATTGCGACTTAGGCAAAACCCGCTTCTGTGGCATCAATTGATTATAGAATATGTGAAACGGTGAATTGAACTCAGGCGAATCGCTCTAAAGTAGAAGATGATTTTGTAGGACATCATCACGTATTGTTCGAACTTGCGATATATCTAGGGTCAGCGTATGCTGCAGGTTTTTGGGAGGCGCCAGCAAGCGTAAGGCATAGGATGACCAAAACGCCTACTGGCTACTCCGGTTTGCCAAGTGAAACGATGATAGTGAGTACGATATCTTTACAATTTAATAAGCTGCGTGTCACTATCAAACATTTCGATTTTGATTTGTCTATTAATTTTAGTGACTAACTTGTGTTATCAAAAAAACAATATGGATGTTTACCTCGAACTAAGTCATGCAATTAAGGAGCTGCGTAAATCGCACACGATGCCGACTTCAACGAGTGACCTCAAGAATGCGAATGATTCACTGCTCAGTACTTTCTAATGTATATACTACAACATAGCAATTAATTACCGAACAATACTATTCTAGAGCTGATGCCTTAATTGCGCCATCCGCCCGCGCAACTGTCAACACATGCATACGATGTAACTGCATATTTGTGATTTAGCGAGTTCAGAACAGAGAGCGTTATTCAACGACCCGTACATAATTCCTTGAAAGAGAGATACATCACTTCCAATAACCTATATATGTGTTCCAATATATCACTTTCAGTCACTCGCTATCAATAGATGAGGCGGTAAGAGCAATTTGCTGTGAGCGATAGACCAATTGCTTATACGCAACAATGGGAGGCAATAAACTATATATAGTAGGCTTGTGCGGGAAGCTGCATCGGCAACAGAGCAATATCGATGACACAATCTAACGATCACAAACAATGCCAATTCAATCATGTGCCAAATTTTACTGGGTTATTAGATATAGGTCAGAATAAGGCATGTATCACATCACCACAGTGAATGCCCAACTAGGTACTTGACAAATAGGCGGAAATAAATATCAGAGAAGTCTGCCTCAGAACCAAGGGGTCGTAAATGGCACGGCCATCTATTTTACTTTGGCGAATTCCGAAACCCAATATGTGGCCGATTCATATATGCTTGTTAAATACCTTTACGATATATCATTGGTGAAATGTGCTATCTAACAGCTTGCTATTTCATTTAATTTTTATTCGTTCTCCTCTCTTATCAATGGCTGTTTTGTCCTCATATGAATGCAGTGTTTTGTTACAGGCGCTGACCATTATATTCACGCACTATGCAATCTGCTGATATTCTGGATGTAAAAAAATGCAGGCGATAATTCAATAATTGTATGAAATCGGACTAGAACTTATGGCACGAACAGTTGTTATAACAGTATAATTAAAAATAAAAATATCATACAGTCGTGAAACTGATGCAATCGTTAGGATGTCATCGTTTCAGTACTATATTGTACACGTCATCTATTTGATCGCGCAAACACACATAGTGACATACAAATACCTGGTGGAATTCGGTTGGACATCTCTCAGTTTGGTGCCGATGATTATCTTTAAGTCACCATTTGGTGTGCGAATGCGTATCCGAATAATGCCGCGTTTCTGATGGGTGATTCTCCGTCGTGTTTAGAACAGCTGCAACCCGCGAATACTTTCGCATGGTCTCAGTAAACAGCATCGGTCTTATCATCGCTGTATATGATATGTGTAAATTACGTTGACACAGAAATAACAACGTATCATCCTTCATTGTATTAAATTGCTCGAAGAAGCTTTCGCCTTGTTAAATATTGGCAGGCGTAGGATTATCCAGCTTTGCGTTATCCGTAGTAATCGTCAGCAAACATGATACTCCGCCCGGTGCAGAACAGTGCGGCACTAATGCCACATCTTTCAGGCTATCAGTCATGAAATTGTAACACAGACTGTTTCAGTAACTAAAATGGCCAGCATCATCAATATATTACGGCCACCTCCGATACATTGTACCGCCTAGTGCATTGCCCGATCCTGACTTAAGGCGTGCACAATGCATTGTGCGACATGCAAGATTTATCTCTGCATTACTCATAATCACGTGGAAAATTATTTCCATTTTTAATGCATAGATGTTCAGCAAACTGCTCATTATTCACAAAAGTGCATAGTAAATCGATGGATGAATAATCTGACTTCCAAAAGGATTTGGAACAGAATTTGAAAAGAAATTGACCCGTGTATCAGACCTAAAATAGGAGTGTTTCTCACGAGTAAAGATTTATGATATACATATACTCAATACTGGCGTTTAACGTATCTTTAACCAATTAGGTGATATCTAAACGATGATGTATGACCCTGATTATGGGACTCTGACAGCTGTTCTTAAATGACAGCACACACTGAGCACAAGGCCGGGCTGCAAAACACGCGCCACTGGAACAAATGTCCTGCACGATAACATACAACCAACGGAACAAGAATATCCTCCCTCAGGGATGGTTACGCCGTTTGAAATGTTTATTTAAACATGCAAGATGTATTTAAAACAGTAAAATGTGTAGAAATCAATTGCAAAGTCCGTTGATCGTTGATACAAAAGCTATAGGTAAGCATATTTGTAGCAACGGATTATTGTGCAAGCAACATTATTGTAGAACTGAGAGCATTCACTGACCTCGATGTAGCACCTCAAAGTTTGTTCCGTGTTATACATTGTTGTTGAAAGCAATTTTCTCAGTAAATTGTCCAATATTTTGCTCATTGATTCTATTTTCTACAACATCCCGCCTTTTATCGATTCTGCTATGCAAAAGCGCTAATGACTCCAAATAAAGCAGGAGAAGTCGATGTATAAAAAATATTGTTAGCGTAATGAGATTGGAAAGTGATAATACAACCTGAACATGTGGTTGTTAGTTTGTTTCGAACACAGGCAGATTGCAATAAATATACTTCACACTTCAGCTTGCAATGAGTGGATGTTATGTTAACGGTTCCGCATTGTTTATGTCAGTATCTAAATTCTAGGTTCGGTTGATGACTAGAAACTGACATACATCACGTTTGAACGACTAAGAAAACATTTGGGAAGCTGGCATCCAACTTGGCATTTATCTCCTGTTGTTTGCCTGATATAGCCTAGTGTGTGGTTGGGGATTTTTGGGACGTTTAGCGTTTGTATTGATATATGATACTAGACTTCCGTTGAGCGGTTGTCAAAGAAGCTTATGCTGTGGTTAAAGATTAAACATGTTCACATTGGTGACGGCTTCTGTTGCGAAAGCCTTACTGGAGGATCATAAGTTTGCTTGGAATATTGAACCTTGCCATTTTTGGGAAATGCTGATGAATAAACCACAATTTGCTGTCGTGATATGCGAAATTTTACTAGTATTTATGATGTTGGCCACTCTCTGATTGTTTGCTGTTATGCAATAACGCCTCTCTTTTTGAAGTTGTGAGTAGTTGTCTGCCAACATTGTAACAGCTCACCCGTAAGGATACTAATTGATTTGTGCTACTGATGATTAAACACTTGCCTCTGGATCATAAAACTACAAGCAGCGCTATAATTTCAGGCGTGTTTGTTGTTACACCCATAGAATCTATTCAGCTTCAAACAATGATTCATGTGAATGCAAACAAAAAATCGTCCCCATGTTTTTTGGCTCATTGATATAATATTACTCGTGTTAGCCCATGTTATGCGTCTTACATAATTGCAACTGATGCTTTGTGAGAGAGTGATTACGCTGCAGCAATCTCATGTTGCTTGTAGTGAAGAGGATTGTAGTGGATGATTTCCATTCGAAACAGATGTGTGCCTTAACATCAATGTGAAGCAGTGCTCAACAAAGCCTTAGTAGCTAGTAATAATCGAAGCTACTGTTTGGTGTTCCAATCACCTATTTACCGTTCAATATAAACGGAAAGGTGAAGTGGATGAAACCTTAAACACGCTAATTAAGTCTGGCTGGATATTTTAGTAGGACGACCCGGGGACAAACTCGTTAGTTTAGAATTTCGTGACTTATAAGCTGTTGTCTTGAAACTTTTCCCTTTCCTTATCTTACCTTAATTACATAGCAGGTTATTTGAATTTAAGGGGAGGCAACTGTACGTCATTGATTTACGGTTCCCATGCAAGTTGTCATTCAGCACAGATCATGAGAGGCGCCGATGAAGCAAGATGGGTAAGCAACGGTGGAAAGTCCGCTTAGGAATGTCAGTATTGATAAGCATTAAGAAGTCAACTTCGAATATTTCATTATTTCCCCAAAAAAGACCGTGTTGTATTTTTGCTTGATGATTTAGGTGTCGGGAATCTGTTTACATAGAATATCTCCCAAACAGGAACATGATAAAAGAGTGGCTGCGTGCCCCCAGAAACTGGCAATTGATGTCTATATTTTAAATGTAGCTATCTACGTTATCTTCAAGCATGACAATTGAGTATTTGGGCTGGACACTGTATGATTTACTAAGCTTTGAACGCTTGGTAATTGTCGATGCAGGATAAACAATGAACAATTGAAATATCATGTAACTGCTTAAATAAATGTCTGATGAGTGTCTCATGTTCGCCTATTGGTGAACATGATGTTGACAAGGATTTTAGTGTATGAATACAACACATGGAGTGATCGATTCCCAGAGAAAATAGCGTGCTCATACAGGTGGCGATGATTCATTGATACGATCTGTGATTACTCGCATACTTTCGTTATGCTGTACACAGTTCAGCTATTGCTATTTTGTTGTTGTAATGTATAAGTTTGTGCTACAAATGTGCTAGATATTTTGGCGGTGCTTTATTTTTTCACGCTACCTTTTACAGTATTGGAAGAATCGCTAACTATGAATCCATACCGTTCGGCTATCATGCTTAAAGGCAGAAAACTGCAATGTAAAATCATAAGAGACTCATCAAATGCCACATAGCATTTAATATATTTTTTCCCGGATGCCTTTCTTTGTATGAAAATGATGTATAGTGTCGATGGAGTTGTAAGTTAGTCAGAAGTTGATGTTGTCGGCGTAAATTTGACCATGAGTGCTTCACACTATTTGGGTTGCAACAATCTATCCTCATCTTCGAAAGGTACTTGTTCGTCTGATAACGGAATATCGTGCATAGATATCGTCTAAATGCTGACATGAGAAATCGGCGTAGTAGTCGCGGCCGAGTACGCATGATATCACTGTAACTAACCTATCATCTCATTATATCATCATAACGACAAACAAAATGGCAATGCTGCTAATCATATCGATCACGAAATGGGCCATTCTAAATTGGCAGGCATACGCAAACGTCATAATTAATCATAATCTTTTTTACTCCTATACTGTAAATGTTTCATTTGATCTGTCGGTAAAGTTATGTCCATATTTATTGCAATAGAACAAGATTTTGTTAATGGATGCATTTAGTGCCACAGCCTACCGTGTAACTTTGGGACAAACATGAATTTGTTGCATCATATTACCATGCCTATGCAAAACAGTGCTGGTCTCGAACCATTGATGCCACCTTGTAAGAGGCGTGTTAAATCCAATGAAACAGGATACTTAAAGGCAATTTGCTCGTTATTGGTGGCAACTTAACGAAGACTGTCCATCATTGCGCTCCTTCATCTGATTGGTGGTACAACCACATAAACTACAGAATGTTTACGCCGCGTGACCAGGTCGTGTGAAGGATGATAGATTACACACATTTGTAAATATATATCATTCGTCAGTGCTATTCAGCTGGCTTGAATTATCATTTGGCATAACTCTTCAGCTAATATTTGGAATCAGGTGTATGCGAGATTACGCTTATCATTGATTACGCTGATTGCTTCCGAGGCCTCAACCAACGCCGTAAAGTGTCCTAAAGCAGATCAGCAGTAACGCGGTGAAAATAAACTATGTCACAGTTAACTGTGAGAACACACCTCAATTAAGACCGTTTTTCTGATAGGTGATCCATTTTCGTGTTAACAACAGCTGAAACCATGAATCAGTTCGTCCCTTTCGATCTACGACATCATTTATTTGATCGCACTTTGCGGTACATGTATGCATGATCTGAACGCACGATGTGTAGATAACATAGCGAAATTGTCTTGGCACATCCATGCAAATACAAGAATAATCATTATTATAGGGTATATTCCTTGACCAAAACAGCTTGTATCATCAAACAATAAAGCCAACTTCGCACACAACTGGGCATGTTGTCAGACCCTATCCAACGATACGTATTATGCATTACGCAGCAAACCCGGGATAGCTCTGCATCATAGTGATACACAGAGGATAAGAGTGATGTTATATATACTTAACACTTGGGGTTCACGTCATTCTCTACAACGAGTAGTTTACTCGATGGTGATGGATGATGGTGATTATGATGATCTGAGAGCTCGCCTTAAGTGACTGCCCAGACTTTGTTGTGAGGAGTTGGCTGTGACGAAAATGAAATAGAGAGAGTTGGATGTGACTAAATGAAATAGAGAGAGAGAGAGCGAGAGCGAGAGAGCGAGCGAGAGAGAGAGAGAAAGAAAGAGAAAGAAAGGGAGAGAAAAGCAGAGAGAGAAAGAGAGCGAAGGAGAGAGAGATAGAGAGAAAGAGATAGACAGAGAGAGTGAGCCCGGGAGGGACAGAGATCGGGAGTGATAGAGATAGAGAGATAGAGATGTAGAGCCAAATAGAAGAGCGCAATAGAGAAAAAGAAATGAAAACGTTCATATACAAATAGAGAGAAATAGTTAATGAGAGGGAGCAAAGAGATTAAAAAAGGTAGATAAAGAGCGATAGAGAAATAGAGATACAAGAGAGAGATGGAGAGTCACAGCGAGAGATAACGAACAGGTTATGTTTCGACATCTGGTTGAATTCAAGCATCAGTGAAGTCATCTATCCACGATAGTACTGCGGTGGTTATGAGAAAGCACCGCATCAGCAAAACTTCACAATCTGACAGAGGGTGAGTTAACTTCGGGAAAAGAATATAGACTTCAATTGTGTATGTAAATAATGTAGCGCCTCTTATATCGCTCCCATTTTAATGAAATAGCAGTGCTACAGACATTTACAAAGACACGTTTTATATTACCGTACTTAGAGAGTATTTACGAGTTGTTAATGTGTACAGCAATGGCCTATATGTATCGTTAAACACTATTTACGCCTTTAAACAGGCTTACCTGTTCCTTTAATGGTCAGTCCTCACGGAAAGTTCATTGTCATCCGGCTTATGATGGAGTTTTTGATCACACAAAAGCAGTTATAGAAGATATTGCGTTATACTAATACTGATAGAAATAATCCAACCATGTCGAATACTGATATCGTGAGTTGAACACAATCGATCTTCATTATCATATGGTCGTTGTGGATCTGCAAGGGAAGTGGTTTTGCTAATACAACATGAATGCTGACCTGAGAATGTCAGGGGAAACATATAAGCTAATGCGGATCGTATTTAACTGCGGCTCACATTAAGCACATTATAACGACATCCTTAGTGCAGGAAGGGTTTCATTGTCATTTGGAATTCTTCAACCTAACACTTTTCTTACTGCGTTTGAGGTCTAGGTAGCAGGTTCGTTTAATGTACCCCTTGCTGTGATGCGGTCCCTTCATCCCTTGTGACTCGCATATTTTGCGATAAAATTAGATCGTTGTAGCGATTATAATGCAACGAGTAGTAGTTGAGGTCATCAAAGATGAGGTGCATTTTTTGAAAAATGACTAAGCCAAATGATCTTCACAATGTCCTGACTGTCTGGCAGAATGTTATGAATTGCTTTGGATGTTCCTGGTCGGATGATATCAGGATATCCAAATATATTTGTGTTATAAACGAACATCCTCAAGCCGTATGGCGATATATTACAGGGGTCAAGGCAGACATTGTAATGTGTTTTCCGAGGCTGAACAATATTGATTTGGTCATTCGGTGTTCAACGCGTGACCTCCACGAAGCTATCATAACTTTTATCGCTGTGTACATGCAGACCCGAGTAAGAGTGATTATCTGTCGAGTTTACAACAACTGCAAACCGATAATTCGTTCATGCGGTTGAAGCAAATAAAATCAGTCGCATCATCAGTACATCTGATTTCATCTAATGCAATTGACCCTCACGAAATAATGATAATCAAGATTACAAATATCCAGTCCATGATAGATACATGTATATGGGCTGGTATAGACGTATCGAGGTTGTAGTATTTGTAGAAGGAATCTTAACACACGCGATTCTTTTCTACGCGTATATACAACATATAACAGCAGAATGTGTCCTTCCCTGTGAGACCGGTGAGATTTATAGTTTTAAACGGCCACCATCTCAAACGAAGTAGAAATTCTTTATTTTGTGCATCAGGGTACATTATCTGACCATGCCTCACTTATGATTTGTATAAAGACTGGTGAGGCGCGCTTGAATTTGCCCTGCATCATTCACCATGGCATTCTATATCGACAGATGTCAATTCATCACGTGGGGCTTTTATGTGAACTGCCATCGGTAGCAAAAAGTGCGGCAGACATTGATGAATGGTAAATCTTCAAAGGATTTTGCAACTTGAACTAAAGTTTGCACGAGGCCGAGTAAATCGATGTTTATTACCTGATAATTATGAAAGGATCGGATTGTACATATGTGCAATTTTGCGCACACACACGCATATTCACATACACACATACACATGCGCACAAACACGCGCACATGCTCACACATACATGCGAACACACTCGTATGCAGACACTAATGCAAAGAGAGAGCGAAGCAGTGTAAGAGGGGTATCCAGAGGGAATAATTTTACATTAGTACATTTGAACGCGTCAGTGACATCATATGTCGGCGATAATTGTATTGTGGTAAACATGAGGTACTGTTTGAGAAGTACAATCTAGGGTTGAAGTACAAGCTTTAAAATGATTGGTGTATGTTTGGGTCGCTTATGTAACGTTCACGGTATTTCTGGTACTGGCGCGCCCTGCATCGCCATTAAGTCATGTATATATAATTCGTGATCAACGCTGCTGTATTAAGACAATACGGCAAAAACGACTCCAGCACTCTGCCGCTGAAATTATTGTCGTGGTGCTTGCCCTAAGAACTTAATTCCGCGGAAATATTGACTGATGTATCTTCAGCTCGCCTCTTACTCCATCTCGTGCTTAACCGTTTTAATTTGCAACGAGATTTTAGGTGCTAGTTGTGAGTATTGTAAACTACTGGCAGATGTTTGTCATTGTTTTGAGGCCCACTGGCTGGTGGATCGGATCATTGTGTGTGGCATCAGCATTTCGCGGTTCGTTGAGATGTACAACCATGTAATATTATGCGTCTGAGATTAGTTTGTAAGAACGGTAAGCTATTGCCGCGTCCATGTGATATCAGTCAGATAAGCGAGCTTTATCATTTCCAATTATCTGCATGGGTGAATGGAGATTGAAAGTACATGTCCGTTTTTTGGCCATATTGGATACAGGAACCAATTTTGATTCCCTTTTACAACATCGTGCTGGTCTAACTAAAGGCTTTAAATAGGCTGAAGTCATTGGTGCATTTCGTAATATCGTCCTCGAGTAGGTCATGTTTCATTGAAGTTATCTCCTGCAGATGGATTAATCGGGGCTTATCATTTTGTAACAAAGACAATCTCATGATTTGATTCCACATTTCATTTTGCATTATGCTAATATCATGGGTGTAAAGAATGCAACCGCGAGATCGGTTTTTTGACGACTAAATAACATTATAGCTACTACGTGAATGTGGAGTCTGCACATTCTCACTCTCAGCGATAATATATAGCGAGTCATTGTAAACCCCTTAGCGACGGCATTCATGGGCCATACGTCAATTTAAGTGGTCGATAAATAATTTTTCTATAACATTGACGATGCCGTTCTGAAGAAGTAACGTCCATTGACAAGAGCACAATAAGTAGGTGCTATGAACATTTTTTGGTATTAGCATTGCGCTTTATCTTCCGACACAGCTTGGAAGGTGATTAAAAGCTTAAGGTTTCATGACGTCAAGTGAGAGCAGACAAAAGTTATTTACCGACCCAAATGATTGCTTACAAAACTACCGAGGATTTCCCTATCCATATACTCCCATTGATGGATTCATTTGTAACTAGCTTGTCGGTTTATTCTCCTTTTCAATTGGCTTCTCGCTCGGAAATGCTTTGTAGTTAATTAACATGGAGTCAAAAGACAATAAGTTTTTTCACGAACGTTATAACGAAAATGATGTTGACAATTGAATTGAAGACTGCTGTGATCTATACCTCAGCAAAGGTATACAAAGCTGTAATGCTTGTTGACTTCTGCTTTTGGAACGACGTAAGCACCTGTTTTCATACGTGGAATGCGGCATCTCAACAATCATATATCACAAATTAATAGATACGCGTCAGCAGTCCTTTACACGTATTTTGATGATTCAAGACCAAATGGATATTTGATTCGAACAGGATAGGTTGATCAAGCAACGAACGGTTGCCAATCACATGCCAAAGTATGATGGGAGGTGAGCATATCTGTTACAAATGGGTGGCAGCTGTGAAAGGCATTTACGATAGGTTATCTTTACAACGTCGCTCGTAGAATTCCAACTCAAAAACTTTCCCCTGGAAGGTAGCAGTGATATGTTTATAAAGACGTACATGATGCATTGTCAAGCCGAGTAATTTACTTTAACATAACCTGTCATAGTACATCACAATCTTATTATGATAACGCGTTTTGTGTATA
>JAXDRA010000270.1:0-11359 GCA_034190875.2 Urechis unicinctus | reverse complement strand
TTACGGCTCGCAAATAATAACACCTGCTTCTGCTGTAGTCCAACCACACCCAAGTTATCCATATTTTTATACTCAAAAACTGCCATTAATATATTGATGGCTGGATTATTATAGAGTTACTAGGAACAATGATACAGTGATAGATCTATGGCTGTATGTTACGTATCGATTTGTAAAACAATAGAGGATGTTGCATGATTTGAATCATATGAGCCCAGAAAGGCGGATAAGCTGCACCCTAGTAGTACAATAAATATTAGTTAGTACATTTGAGTAAGTGAATAGTAATTCTGACAAATACATCCAATCGCTTGTTGGCTAATACAACATTCACATGAATAGCAAGTAAGTTATGTCCGACGTAGTTCTTTTTCTGTGGTGTGCTCAAAATGCCTGTATATATTTTTATTTGCTTTTATAAAGTAAGAGCGTTTTTGACAATGTGGTCTTTTTGTGTACGTCAAAACAACCAGTGTCTATATTTTCAAACGCATAATGATCCCTGTAATGAATGAACAATTGCGAAAAGTTTCGATACCACACGTTTGTACGCGCGGCAAGCGTTTACTAGATAATTCCAAAGCCAAAAATGTGTTTCCTTTGCTGAACAGCTATCCTAATGTACCACTTTGTGGGAATCAAGTTAGTTATACCGTGTTCGCCAATGTGTGGGTGTGCGTGCGTGCGTTTGTATATGTGTGTATGCGTTTCGCATTATCGTCGTGTTTAGCAACTAGGCTGTACGACTAGCAGTGAGAGTGTAAATCTGAGGGTCGTCACTGCCAGGGAGCGTATTCCTCTCGTCATAATGTAAAACAATGCATCTCTATTAAGGTGTGCTCATTAGATACATGGCTTCAACACAAGAACTACCCGTAATATAAAATGCCGGTATCAAATTCACCCTCATGCAAAATTCGCTAATGACAGCAGAAAGTATATCAGGAAACTGTTTGTTGAAACTGTTATATTTGAACCCGATGGCGCTGATTTTCTCATAGCAGTCTGAAGCCTATTTTGTGCTAAAATATGTTCTTGGGAGGGTAGTAAAAAGACTTTAAGGTGAGCGAAATGAATCAACCTATCAGTTAGAATGTCATATCTATCAGTGAGTATTTAATCAGCAATGAATAGAGTAAATGCCTCACAAATAACATGCTTTGGAAAGTGCAGATCAAGGTTACTAATGCCGAAGATTTATATTTATTGCCAATCTGCATAAACACCTGATGTTTTTTTATGCAGATGAATTGATAATAAAGTCACATTTTTGTAACTGAGTGAAAAGAATTAGTAGCTAATTATAATAAAGATAGCAATTTGCATGATATATGTATGTTGTAATACCGCATAATTAGCATACTGACAGTTTCATTCATAAGGCTGCTATACTGGCATTTGATTGACAGACAACATCGTCTCTCAGACACGCCAATGGCATAACTAACATTTTTATTTTCATCTCATGCAGTAAATACTTTTACACTTGCTTAACGACTACATTCAACCATTCACGTTTAAAAGTGCATGTAATGTGGCATTTTGTTATTATTAATGTAATCTTCCGTAAGTACCCGAAAAGAATCGGACATGAATCGTTTAGCCAATTACGTGCAGGTATACAGTGACTCGTCATTCTAATTGCACTAAAGTCTTCTTTCTGCAATTATTTAAACGACAACAAAGCGACTAACGGTCGCACATAAATGAAGATTGATCAGCTTGATATTGCACTGCTTGATAACTTACAATATAAACTAGACATGCGATAAGTTTATTTGTCGGTTGATTGGGTTGTGTGCTTCCTTAATAGTTAAGGGATATGACGACCCGGCTGTTTGCTTGGTTGGCTATTTGGCTGGATTACTGAGTAATGCAGTTCCAACGGAATGGTGTTAAGCTGATTTTATAACGAACATGAAACTAATATATCATAGTGGCCGACAACTAGGGTAATACTACCATCGCCAATATTTCTCATCTACATTACCATCATAGAGCTTTTTGCTTGCTTACACAAATATACAACATCCTGCTTTCAATACATTACCATGTACAATAATAGTCAATATCTTGCATTACGTCTCATTACGAATGTAATACATGTACTTACTAACCTTTAGACCAGGACCTCATCAAAGTCGATAACCCCATTCAACCATCATTGCAAGAGGTTGTGCACCAATTTCTTTCCACAAACCCTGTATCATTCGATACATCTCGTTCTTCGAGAAGTTAAGGTATAATTACACATCGAAAATTAACTTTAGTCGCCTACTAATGATTTACTCAACAGCATATTGTTCATTTCACGTACAATAAATGATAATAATAACGAACGAAACGCAGATGACATGAACATGTACATGTTTATTAATCAAGATGAAGATGTATATTAATTAAGAGAAGCAGTCATTGATTGGAATCGTAATCAATACAAGGGCTCAAGCATTCTATTCAACGGAATGTTGTACCACACTATATGAACAAGGAAGCAAGTAAATATCTAATGTTCGATAGTTTTTCTGTCAATTGTTGCCCTCCTCCATTACAGTAGGCCACATGCTGCAAATATTCTTTAGTTGCTGTTTTATAGATTATTGTAGTCAACTTTTAAGCAACGTTTGGAAATAGTAATAGATGCAACCTCCGTATTCAGCTAGTTTTGTGGCGTAACAGTGCAAAGACCGATGCATTCCCATTAAAAGAAGACTGTTGTAATATCAAACTATAAGAACAATTCATCATGGTCAGGATATGTAATTATATTAAGTGTTGAATAGGTTATTGCCAAAAAATAACCATTAGAGATAATACAATAAAAGCATAAAGTGGCAACTTTCTTATGGCTGTGCATATCCAGCTGATCAATCAGATTATACATCTCGTACTTCAAAGGGATTTAAGGGAACAACCGTCGTTACTTTGGATTATCCAGAAGCTGGTTTGCTTACTATATATTGCTATTCTAGTTAAAATAAATATATCGCGTATAATACGCCAACTTATCAATTATTAAATGTAGGAATTTATATATTACTGTTGATATGCATTTCATTTCGATAAGTAAATGTGCAAAACTGTCTCTGTATTCTTCCTGTACATATATTATATGTTATATTTCGTTAAGGGCTCTGGTATATTTCCAATCAAACTATTTTGTTGGAAAGAGTTCAGGGCCCTTGCAAACAAGTATGGGAACGGTGCATATAAGATAATAGACCGAATTCCGGGATCAAAGTTGAATAAATATTTACGAGATTCAGTAATACTACTGATTGTGTAAACATCTATAATAATTGTTGTTCCCGAAAGAATTCCGCATTGTATATGGCAAGAACACCTATTGAACACAATTTACAACAGGTACAAACTGTAACTGTTCCCAGCTAAACGATCGCAAAATACGCTTTGACCAATATTCTCGTAGTAAGATTTTGGTTGTGTTCC
This sequence comes from Urechis unicinctus, assembly GCA_034190875.2. Lineage (NCBI taxonomy): Eukaryota > Metazoa > Annelida > Polychaeta > Xenopneusta > Urechidae > Urechis > Urechis unicinctus. The sequence goes on along the minus strand of JAXDRA010000270.1, from coordinate 7,909 downwards.
CCGTCAAATAAGATTTAATCATGTTATATCTCTAGTTTATCTGTTTAATCTATAATCGTAGCAACCATACTTTGTTAGCAACAACTCTCTGTAATACCTTTATCTAGTAATGTATTTAGGAGATGTTGTAAACATGGAGATGGAGCTTTTAATATACACTATCACGTTGCCAAACCCCCGTAAAGAACCCAAAGAACGACCACAGGCCACCCATAAAGCATGTGACCACAACTTTGGATGTATGGACAGGACCTTTACGAGTCCGTGTGGGCCTGTACGGTTTGTCGTGCTCGTGCTGCCCCCGTGCAGGGTGCGTACGATTTTGTGAAGATATTTGGCCCTGTACGGGCCCCGTAGAGCCGATGACAAAAAGTTGAACATGCACTACTTTCAGACACGGGTTTCTTAAGGGTCTAAAACTAATGAAGGCCCTTGGACAGTCGTGCGGGCTCTTGTGTGACACGCGCGGTTTTCTTACGAGATTTCTGTGGGGCCCGTATAATAGACGTATTGGTTATTTCGACCCCTTGGCCAAATCCCCGTAAAGAATGCCCAATGACCACCCAAAAAGCACGTGACCACAACTACGTACGGGAGATGATTTCTAACGGGCTTTCTACAGGTCACAGTGCCGTACGGAGCCAATAAGCACCTGTAGGTCTCATGTGACTTAGGCATAAAATAAGTATATCAACCTTCTCAGATATAGAGTATATTTAGCACCTAACCAACGTAGGCGTAGTGACAAAGTTATGATAGAGAACGGAATATTCAAATGTGGTAACACCCCACACACACTATCGACCGGCTACATCTTGTTTGCGTGTGTTTTGGGGGAGTGGCATGTAATAATACGGTCCCATATTTATGCTGTCATATAGACACACCTTTGCACATATAATCTGACCCAATCATTTGTAGAATATTGTTGGATGAATAATCAGTGTCTGTGACTGATATTCGTCGAACAAAACTCAATTCCAATTTTCGGTGGCTCTTGAACACGAACAAGGCAATGGTATATCTGTAGCTGGTTCCCGCCAAAGTATTGCGCCGCTTTCCGTTGTTAAACAGATTTAAATGAATCTGACGTCAGGTTTTTCAATCCAACATGATACATGATTCCATCGGCTATGCTCCCGTGCTTGTGTAACTCACATTTACGGAGAAATTAGAGTCAATAAAGCACCATTTTTTTATTATAATGCTTAAAGAGCCTTTCAGAGATTGCATTCAATTCTTAATGCATTTGATTATCTCCAAATATTTGTGCAGATCGACACATGATTATTTACAGAAAATTGTTTCCGGTTTACTATCCATGTCATCGGTAACATCTGCCGCAGGCTTCAGCGCTTTTTCATGGAATACCTCGACTGTTCCAGAGGACAATTCGCCATTTTCTAGTCCGGTGTCATTTGAGTGTTCTTTACATTTTTCTAGTAACGTTTTTCTTCATCGTAACTGTTTCCTTGTTTAGCAAGGCTAACTTTATTTAACTCACGAACTGTAGCAAGAAAACCTGCTTCCAGGATTTTTGCCTTTCTTATTTTGTCTCAACACCTCCCCCATTTCCACCTTTTCCGCTTTTCGTCCACCAAAAGCGAGTTGGTCAATCCAACATTTTACTTGGAGTGAGTGGCTACTGTTGTTGATCCGAAGCTTAACTAATGTAGTCCTCATTCGCAGCCCAAGTTTGTGAGTGGGTCGTGTTGCAGTTTAGCATTCCTTCTTGGACATTTGACGTTAGAGAGTATCCTACATCTCTTCAAGGACGGCAGCGTACACTTTATCCTGTACAGAATCTGATTTTGACGACAGTTTTCGTTATGGCACAATATCGATTTCTGCCAATTTCTCCTATATTAAAGTTTTCATACCAGCCAAATTTCTGTCCAGCTTATTTTCCCTGATTATGTCATCAATCCTCAGCATTTCCATCAGAGGAAAGATAATCATGTCTGCTAGGCGTGGGTAAATTTGAGCACAGCACAGAAACAAATCAATTTGTTTGAATGTAGACACGGCAAGGAGTAGTTCGTTCGTTTTAGTCTTCGTATGAAATGCACGAAAACATACTGATTGCCCCAACCCTATTATTATCCCTAGAGATTATAAACTGTCCTTGCCAATCCTGTTTACCAAATTCAAATTCTTCTGTGAGACATTTGCCATTGAAATAACCTTGCCATTGACATGCTGGTTAACCTAAGCTACTCTGTGGTTTGTTTATTCAGTTGTTTGTTGACGTTTTGAATCGATATTCAGGGGGCACTTTATGTTCTGACAATCGCGTTTTAATTCACACTGTTTTTTAAGGATGAATTGCGGCGTGGACATTGAATTTCACCCCCACGCCCCAACCTCTAATACTCGTAGAGACAGAAAGTAAATAGTTCAAATAGTTATGCTCAGAAAAAGGAGCCAGCAGAATGCGCTTTGTAGCCAAATCCATGTTATATTCACGGTTGATCCGGTGGCCAAATTGATTTACAATATCAAATATCATATCAGCATGATAAGTTTGAATCAGAATCGATTGCGGTATGCGGAATACATTGCTGCGAAACATTCGCTAGATTAATGAAGCAGGACCGTAGCCGTGTGTACAAAGACGCATTTCACGAAAATCAGGTAAATAATTCCTGAGAAGCTTATGTAGCTCAAACCGTCTTGCTTAGTGAAAGTTAATGCTGAGGCTGCAACGTCTAGATTGCTTATATATTCTGTCTCTTTTATAGTAGATTTGCATTGATAGTAAAATTGCCGGTGGACTCATTGCATAATGGAGCGTGAATTGAACATTGTAAAGCCTCCTGAGTCACGTAAAACGGTCTCTCGCGATTTTCAATGCCCTCCATAAATGATTCTAACGGCACCAGGACATGTATATAGGATTTCTGGGGTCACGCAAGTTTAGAATGTGAAAGTTGGATAAGTGATTGTTCCAACGAGATCTACAAAGAATAGGTTCGACTCAATTAAACAACAACAAAAGCGCAGTTATTCCTCCAACAAATCGTCGAATGGATTTTAAACTAACTGCATTGTGAGCATCAAGATGGTACTTATATATAATACGTTGTCCCATAATCATACTTTGGATCGCAAGAATGGGCTCATTGATTGCATGATGGCCTGACCCGAAGTGGTGGTTGGACTGTCTGTTAATCACAAACACTGCATCAAAGTTCTAATAGAGAACAAAGTGTGCACTATTTTTGATAGTTGTGTTAATTATCCATTATTTGGCTGACCCTCTCTGCAAACTAATTGTATTGCAACCAGCACTTATAAGTCTTTTTGCGCAAAACCATTGAGCAGCAATATGAATTAATGTCCATGCAGCAAAGCTGAATAAGTCAATCCCCAGTGCAATATTTATGCTTCTTATGCTCGGTACCGAACTCTCTATAATTTGATATTTTAGTTACCGTTGTTCTCGGCGGCAATGCACAGCGGGCGACTCTCTAATTGCATTGATGAGGAGGTAGCCACGATGTTCCAAATCAGCAAATCCACTGTTGCTTTGACTCAACACCACCCACCGCCCCCACCCCACCAATCCCTCCCTCTGCACCTCTCAGATTGAAAAGTCTACCACAATGTTCAGTTTTCAGATGAGTAGTATCTTGAAATATCGATTATCTGATTCAGCAACATTTAAGATGATAATAGCGTGCTGTTTTGATTAAGCTAATATGAAAGGATAAAAAGCAATCCCTAAATTCACACACGAGGATAAATAATGGTTTTATGACAATCGACCGGCCATTTGTAATACCTCTGAACAAATTTCTACAGTAGCACAAACTCACACATACTTACATTAGTCATTTCGTATCATTCAGGACATTTTGGAGACCCTTACAATGTTACAATAGGTATAATGTCTGTAACGTTCATCTTAATGTTAAACGCCATTGTTGATTGATGTGCATTACCTTCTGAAGACTGCATAGAGGAGATATTCGATGGACATGGCATTAAGGTGAAATCACCTGTCATACAATTGCACAGTGCAACAACTATATATTATGACAAATTAAATAGTAAGTACTAGCCACTTCTTATTTAGATTTACCATTGTTATATGATAAGATGGTCCTATATTTATTTTGCCATAGCCTTACACTTTAGTGTGCTCAGTGATTTATATTTTGTGTTGCCTAATTCGATTTAATGCAAGAATATAATCAATAATGCCACTGTCAGTGAATGAATTACGTATGTGTGAACATAAGTAGAATTATAAGGAGAAAATATATTAAAGACGGAGCCGTGTTTATACAATAAACAAATATGCACAATATCAAACGCTTGTATGAGGATGATCATAGCTAATACTCCAGAGCCGAGCATTGTGTTGCACTCAATACGTAGCGTAGCTTACGTATGGTAATATAAAATATTTCTGTAGATGTACATGATGATTTCTCCACCATGTTCGCTACCTGATCACGCTCCTTTGTAACTCACCATTGTGAATGTGACAAGACTCCATCAAGAACGATGACAATCACATGTATATAACCAGACAAGTCACGTAATCACTAGCACACTGATAAAACGTTTCGGTCCCCTCCAATGGTAAAATCTGTAAGCAAGAGTCGGTAATCTTGCAAACTGTACGGCCACAATATAATCGCCAAACGTAAACCTGTGTATGGTTACGATTTTAACCTCCACCTACGCACTTATTTAACAAACGGTATTTAATTACACGTTCATTTGTGATAATGGTACAAAAATTTGGAATCTATTGCTATGGATTGTACTTAGCATTAGATGAAATACTGAAGGGACCATTAAAGCATTGCTTGAACCAACTATAGTACTTATGATATCAAGCCATAATGTTTTTATGTTTGCTGCTTATGTATTGCAAAATGCTGATGACGGCCATATCCAGGTATCAACAATTTACTGATGACAAATGGCGTGGCTTGAGTTTCTTTGACACCATTAAGTGATGAATTAGGGCAGCCTCGATTAATCAACGCAGTCTTATAATATCTGAAAAGCTAAACAGTGCAATGGTTTACCGCAAGAAACGGCCCACTTATCATTCTGTTGTGGCCTTTGCAATATTTTCCTACCTCAATGCTGTCGACATAATCCTTTCAGAGAGCTTGTGCGATGAATATTAAAGAGGTACTCGCATCGTGTGTTAATGTGATAGATGGACAGAGGCGCCGGCCATTCTTGATTCCTCCTGCTGTACTATTAACCAATACAATCACATTGTCTGACCAGGTAAAAGAAACAACAACCCAGGGGAGCAATACATCATTCATCAGTGTAATAAACATGCTACATTAACGCAGGGCATTACTGCCAAATGGAAAATTTGTTTTTATGATTGGTAGGAAGGATGCTGATTTGCGCTGTGCGCTAGAAGTTGGTTATTTGTTTTTTCCTTCTTAGATGACTAAATATTTTATAATGAGTCTATTTGTTGGCTAGTTTAGTCTGTTGTTTAGGATGGATTGATGGATGGTCAGTTTGTTGGTTGGTTGGAAGGATGGATGGTTGATTGGTTGTTTGACTGGTTGGTTGGTTGGTTTGTTGTTGTTTGGATGTTTGGATGTTTGGATGTTTGGGTGGTTGGCTGGTTGGTTGGCTTGCTGGCTGTTGGTTGGTTGGCTGGCTGGTTGGTTTGTTGGTCTCTCAGTTAGTCAGTTGAGCGATACGTCAGTCTGTCATCGGCCGGTTGGTGCTTGCTTGTCTCGTTCGTTGGCAACTTGGTGACTTTGGTTGGTCGGTTAGTTGGTTGATGGGTTGGCTGATTGGCTGGTTAGTTGGTTGTTTTGGTTTGCTGATAGGATGGTTAGTTGTTTCGATGGTGTGATGATCAATTGGTAGATTGGTTAGCTGGTTGGTTGGTTGTATGGTTGTAAGGTTGGATGGTTGGTAGGTTGGTTGGCTGTTTGGTTTGTTTGTTGGTTGATTTTTTTTATGGTTGGTTGATTGATTGGCTAGTTGATTGGTTAGGTGATTGGTTGGTTGGTTGGTTGGTTGATTGGTCGGTTGGTTGGTCAGTTGATTGGTCGGTTGGTTGGTCAGTTGATTGGTCGGTTGGTTGGTCTCTCAGCTGGTCAGTCCATCATAAGCCGGCTGGATGCTTGTCTCGCTTTGCATAGATTTGGTGTGTTTGGCTGGTTAGCTCGTTGGTTGGTTGGATGGTTGGCTAGTTGATTGGATGGCTGGTCAGTGGATTGAATGGTTAGAGGGTTGGTTGGTTGTTTTTGGTTTGGTGGTTGATAAGATGGTTGGTTGGAAGGCTGGTTTGTTGATTGGTTGGATATTGGATGTTTGGTTGGCTGGTTGGTTGGATTGTTGGTTTGTTCGATGGCTTGTTGGTTGGTTGGTTCGATTGTTAATTGATTTGTTTTTTTTTCATTTGGTTTGTTAATTGGTTGGTTTTTTAATTATGTGATTGGTTGGTTGGTTGGTAATTTGATTGGTTGGTTGGTTCGATAGCTGTTTGAGTGTTTGGTTGGTCGATTGGTTGATTGGTTGGTTAGTTGTTTGGTTGTTTGGTTCCGTGGTTTGTTGGTTGTTTGGTTGTTTGTTTTGTTTGCTCGCTGGTTGGATGGTTGGTTAGTTGGTTGCATTTAAGTGTGCCTTTTTACTAAGCATGCTCAGTTGACGAGCATCTTTCAAATCGATCGATCGCAAAAGCATTAAATGAAGCATTGTATAATACGTTAGCATCTGTCTTGCTTATTTGTTGTTGTGCTTGGTTTGCTTTTTGGCGTGTGTTGTTTTATGCAGTTGTCAAGTTCCTTTTGCACGGCTTAAGGGTATAACATTTCATGATTTAAATATTACACGGACAAGGTAGGTGAAATATCATCAAGATAGATACGTCTACTTAAGAGCTGAATATACACCAGACTTTGTAATCATACACTTACTGCGGATTATTTGTATGCATGCAAACCTCAACCACTTTAATGTGGTGATTGATCATTTACCATGGGCTCATATGATGATCACTAACTGGTGCTAGCACATACATATATCCTTTATTACATATAGACCCATCACTTAAATTTATGCTGCATATAATGCTTGAAAACGCAAAAGTTAACAAAATAAACATTCCTCACCAATATTTATTAGTCTACACACACTTTATTATCTACATATGTGAGATAATTTCGGAAAATTCTATAACAGAATTCAATGTTTGAAACGCAACGAATTTATAGTTCACCAGCAAAAAACATAACCACAACATGTGACCGGACACATTAGAGAGTTGCTTAATATGTTAGTGAATCAATGGAAAAAAAACGATTAGGCACAAACAAATTTTATCTGGTGCTAGCGCGGATGGTGAGACTCTATGTTTAAGCAACGTGAATATCCATGCGGTGCGCGTTATATATTCTTCTTTCCAACATATCTGCAAGGACCTGACACAATGTGCTATCCCGCCCAAATCAGACATGATATTTTAATACAATTGCCTATGTGCTAGCCATTGACAAAGTTTTGGGCATTATCATTATTTTCTACTTGTGAAGTTTATTCGGCAGTCGTTGTTGTTTGGGTGTGTTATTCGATTCACATATCAATTCGCTAAATTAGGTCTTCACATTGTGTAACTAAATCTAGTCCAAGCGCATTGTTTTGCGCGTAACTCTAATGCAAAGTCAAGGTAATGGGGAGATTGTTAATTCTTAATACCTCATTCAATAATTGTTCAAATGTGGAAAGGTTTACATTGTAGAGAGTTGATTTTACCGCTTACTTTCCTTTCATGCGTCTCTTTAAAAAATACTTCATAAATACAAGCGATTTAGGCTGCAAACGTTGGTGTCAGTTAAAGATTATCATACTCATTGTTCACTGCCTGAATTTCATCAAAATATCGATAATTTATATCGTTAGTGTTACT
>JAXDRA010000269.1:0-12240 GCA_034190875.2 Urechis unicinctus | reverse complement strand
TTGTCCAGATCGTTTAAGAACCCGTCAAAAAAGGGTTGAACTCGGCCGATATTGTAAGGAATAAAGCACAATCATATAGGGGTCATCAGAAATCAATCCTACTGTATCAACTAGCTAAAATGTGGGCGTATTGTTGGTGTATTGATATCTCCTATTATCGCAAACCTCTGGCCATCGACGCTTTCTACCAAAGTCACACCCTTGTAGGAAAATCTGAATATCTGGCGATGTTCTATGACGTCGGACAAAGCGCTTTTAAATACTGAATAAGTTTTAGAAATGAAATACTTTAACTTGAAACACCTGAGTATTTATTGTCATATTTATTGAACCATATAATAATTTTAGAAAGATCAGCAACCATGATTCACGAACGTATGTATTGACCAAATGCATTGCAATCACGTTTGTTTGTTATATTTTGTTGCGCGCCCCCAAACGGTCGCACTATTAACGATTTCGCTATTCAAGCCAATAATGCGAAATATACTTTTATGACATATCTTTTCAGTGCATTGGTTAATTATACATATTGCCATCGATGACGATAGAACCAACGCTTGAGTTCTTCAATTTCATCATCATCATCATCACCATCGTCTTTACTTTGTTTCAATTCAGAAACTATGGGGCTCTTTCCTGCAGGATCAAAACGAATTGATGTTTGCATACAAAATGTTCGCACGATGACATTACCAAATGCAAAGGACGGACAGCTCATTCTGGATACACTGGGCAAATATAAGCACTCACCATGTGAGATCAAGACTTGGACTGTCTTTGTTTGTCTTACTGCAAGATCTGTAAACAATTACAATCAATTAATCTGCATGCAGAGTTATCTTTTGTAGAGAACAGTGTATTGACATTCAAACTATGATGATGTCGGGTGACATTTACTAGGGGATATATCAGTGTGTAGCTCACCGCATTTTGCTTGCCTCGATTCACAGCTAACATGCTGCTCTCTGGCAGAATGATACCCATAGCTTTCAATAACGGCCACAAAATGCTTGGGTACTTGTTGTGGAGGTAGGGGAGTAGCGATCTCACCACGAAGCCTACGAATGCTTGGAAGCGAGTGTAATTCCCCTAAGATAAGCTGGGACGGCATAGTTAGCGTGCGATTTCTTCTAAATTCCCTGGCCAACAGGACTCGTAGTTGGGCGTAAGACGCATTTGTGCGTCTTAACGGAAGAGCTGGTGGTGCGCTTCTACATTTAGTGACTGGTATCAGCTTCATTTCAGGAGTAGATGAGGCATTCTTGGTTGTCGGCTTCTGAAGCTCGTTCGCTTTCAATTCTGATTCTGACCGCGATGTTATTTTTTCACCTGTTTAAAGTGCGCAACAGAAAACAGAATCAAGTTACAGCCTTCAATTGACGGAACAAACTTTTGCAACGGATATAGACAGTATATATATATATGTCGACTTGTCTTACTCAAGACAACGTATGCTAACTTACCACTCGAATCACACGTCGTGCTCGTAAGATCTCCTCCATCCACAATATCGATTGGAGCTGTCGGTGGAGTCAATTCGTGAGGACGCTGTGGACCATCTTCGGGTTGTCGTCGTCTTGCAGAAGGCCTTTTCCAGCCCAGAAAGGCCAGAAAGTTGATGAAATTCCTCCTCCTCCTTGAGTTCCGACCCTCAGACATTGCGTCAAATGCAAAAAGTCTCGAGATATGGAAACAAGCGATGACCTGAGTTTTCAGCCCTTACTCTGAGATCATTGATATCAAGGAATGCATATATTTCGGATAAATGAAACTTCTCTTTCCCATTATATATTCGCCACTGGTTGGCTCCACTCACGACCATTTGCCAAGCAAAGAAATTCCTGTTGCAAGTAAGTCTGAGTCACGGCTTTTTAGCTCCGTTATTGAATGGACTTTATACTTCTTGCAATCGCATAGTTGTTCACTTATTTAATTTCGATGTAAAAATATTAATTTTTTATTATAAATAAGATAAGATTGGATGATTCATATTCAGTATCACCCCCTTTTATTTCGCAGTAGTAAAGCGTAATGGGGTAGTGTCATAAAGCCAAGGCACTCGAGTCTTTAGTTGCCCCTGTGTTAGCCCTGCTCATGGATGATTAGGCAGTGCAGTTTTTCTTACGATTCCTCTCTATAACTGGTCAGTACCACCTTTTGGGCGTTTTCCAGAACAGTTCACTTAGCGGATTATTTGGGTAACACTTTGGGATTTGCTGGTGTATTGATATCACCTGTCATCGTCCAACATCTGGTGTCGGAGATTAACATTTCGTGTCCCCTTTTGAAGAAAAAAAAAAACAATCTGGTTTCATGTATATTGGACCGGGGCTTTTTTAATACAAAAAAAGCCTTTAAAAATAATACAAACATCATCATAAGTGAGCATTGAATGCCATTTTATTGAATCATTCAATAATCTCAGAATAACAGCAAGCACATTTTGTCATGAGTATTGATTGTAAAGCCTATAGAACGAAACATAGCAGAATCCCATTTCTTTCCATACATTGAAGAACGCGAACTTCGTGATTACCCTGTTACAATAGCAATGCCCCCACATTACTGGTCAAATTCACACGAAGTTTGGAAGTAATTATATACTTCTTCCAATAGCAATACGACTACATAGATGTTACCAGCTAATTAATGGCACCGTTTGGTAATAATGATATGGCTGTAACAATAACGATATGCCCACATCGACTTCGACTTTGACTATTAAGTGCCTAACTTACATCTGTTATTGTTCTTGTACTAGAACCATGCTGCGTCAAACTCTTCATTTGATCAGCCATGCGTTGGTATATCATATAGCTTCCGAAGGTTGACAGTCAGCCCCATATGTCTGCGCCATTGATGCATTCGCAAACAATGAATGCGCATGCGCGTGATTTACTACGATGAAAGCGGTGTTGGCGTTAGTGGTGTGTAGTTTGTTTGCCGTCCCCGCTGTCAGCGCCACCTTTTGGCATATACCAGAAGAGTAAACCAGTGTGGACAATTTGTCCAGATCGTTTAGAAACCAGTCAAAAAAGGGTTGAACTCGGCCGATATTGTAAAGGAAATAAAGCAAAATCATATAGGGGTCATCAGAAATCAATCCTATGTATCAACTAGCTAAAATGTGGCGCATTGTTGGTGTATTGATATCTCCTATTATCGCAAACCTCTGGCCATCGACGCTTTCTACCAAAGTCACACACCTTGTAGGAAATCTGAATATCTGGCGATGTTCTATGACGTCGGACATAGCGCTTTTAAATACTGAATAAGTTTTAGAAATGAATACTTAACTTGAACACCTGAGTATTTATTGTCATATTTATTGAACCATATAATAATTTTAGAATATCAGCAACCATGATTCACGAACGTATGTATTGACCAAATGCATTGCAATCACGTTTGTTTGTTATATTTTGTTGCGCCCCCAAACGGTCGCACTATTAACGATTACGCTATTCAAGCCAAATAATGCGAAATATACTTTTATGACATATCTTTTCGGTGCATTGGTTAATTATACATATGCCATCGATGACGATAGAACCAAACCAACGCTTGAGTTCTTCAATTTCATCATCATCATCATCACCCATCGTCTTTACTTTGTTTCAATTCAGAAACTATGGGCTCTTTCCTGCAGGATCAAAACGAATTGATGTTTGCATACAAAATGTTCGCACGATGACATTACCAAATGCAAAGGACGGACAGCTCATTCTGGATACACTGGGCAAATATAAAAACACTCACCATGTGAGATCAAGACTTGGACTGTCTTTGTTTGTCTTACTGCAAGATCTGTAAACAATTACAATCAATTAATCTGCATGAGAGTTATCTTTTGCAGAGAACAGTGTATTTGACATTCAAACTATGATGATGTCGAGTGACATTTACTAGGGGATATATCAGTGTGTAGCTCACCGCATTTCGCTTGCCTCGATTTCACCAGCTAACATGCTGTTCTCTGGCAGAAGGATACCCATAGCTTTCAATAACGGCCACAAATGCTTGGGTACTTGTTGTGGAGGTAGGGGAGTAGCGATCTCACCACGAAGCCTACGAATGCTTGGAAGCGAGTGTAATTCCCTAAGATAAGCTGGGACGCCATAGTTAGCGTGCGATTCCTTCCTGGCCAACAGGACTCGTAGTTGGGCGTAAGACGCATTTGTGCGTCTTAACGGAAGAGCTGGTGCGCTTCTACATTTAGTGACTGGTATCAGCTTCATTTCAGGAGTAGATGAGGCATTCTTGGTTGTGGGCTTCTGAAGCTCGTTCGCTTTCAATTCTGATTCTGAACGCGATGTTATTTTTTCACCTGTTTAAAAGTGCGCAACAGAAAACAGAATCAAGTTACAGCCTTCAATTGACGGAACAAACGTTTGCAACGGATATAGACAGTATATATATATATATATATATATATATATATATATATATATATATATATATATATATATATATATATATATATATATATATATATATATATATATATATATGTCGACTTGTCTTACTCAAGACAACGTATGCTAACTTACCACTCGAATCACACGTCGTGCTCGTAAGCTCTCCTCCATCCACAATATCGATTGGAGCTGTCGGTGGAGTCAATTCGTGAGGACGCTGTGGACCATCTTCAGGTGGTCGTCGTCTTGCAGAAGGCCTTTTCCAGCCCAGAAAGGCTAGAAAGTTGATGAAATTCCACCTCCTCCTTGAGTTCCGACCCTCAGCCATTGCGTCAAATGCAAATAGTCTCGAGATATGGAATAGGAGAGGATATTCAGTTGACAATTGTGGAGAGATATGTAAATGTTGATGGCGCGATGCAAGCTATAAGCTAACAAACAACGTTGCCAAGGTTGTCAGGAAGTAGAAAACAATTGTTGGTGGACAATAGATATTGCGCCATTTTTATTTACGATTTGCTGGTAGTATGACAACAGCGCAACAAACAAGCCTTGACCTGAGTTTTCAACCCTTACTCTGAGATCATTGATATCAAGGAATGCATATATTTCGGATAAATGAAACTTCTCTTTCCCATTATATATTTCGCCACTGGTTGGCTCCACTCACGACGAATTGCCCAGCAAAGAAATTCCTGCTGCAAGTAAGTCTGAGTCACGGCTTTTTAGCTCCGTTATTGAATGGACTATATACTTCTTGCAATCGCATAGTTGTTCACTTATTTAATTTCGATGTAAAAATAACAATTTTTTATTTATAAATAAGATAAGATTGGATGATTCATATTCAGTATCACCCTTTATTTCGCAGTAAAAGTGTAACGGGGTAGTGTCATAAAGCCAAGGCACTCGAGTCTTTAAAAGCCCCTGTGTTAGCCCTGCTCATGGATGATTAGGCAGTGCAGTTTTTCTTACGATCCTTCTCTATTACTGGTCAACACCACCTTTTGGGCGTTTTCCAGAAACAGTTCACTTAGCGGATTATTTGGTAACAATTTGGGATTTGCTGGTATATTGATATAACCTGTCATCGTCCACCATCTGATGTCGGAGATTAACATTTCGTGTCCCCTTCTGAAGATGAAAAACAATCGGGTTTCATGTATATTGGACCGGGCGTTTTTAATACAAAATAAGCATTTGAAAATAATACAAACATCATCACAAGTGAGCATTGACTGCCATTTTATTGAATCATTCAATAATCTCAGAATAACAGCAAGCACATTTTGTCACGAGTATTGATTGTAAAGCCTATATAACGAAATATAGCAGAATCACATTTCTTTCCATACATTGAAGCACATGTAATTCTCTCAGAAGAACGCGAGTCCGTGATTACCCTGTTACAAAAGCAATACTCCCAAATAACTTGTCAAATTCACAAGAAGTTTGGAAGTAATTATATACTTCTTCCAATAGCAATATGACTACATAGATGTTAACAGCTAATTACTGGCAACGTTTGTTAATAATTATATGGCTGTAACAATAACGATATGCCCACATCGATTTCGGCGTTGACTATTTAGTGCCTAATTTACACCTGTAATTGTTCCTGTACTAGAACCACGCTGCGTCAAATTCCTTCATTTGATCAGCCATGCGTTGGTATATCATGTGACTATACTTAAGCTTGACAGTCAGTCCCTATGTCTGCGCCATTGATATATTCGCAAATAATGAATGTGCATGCGCGTGATTTACTGCGTTGAAGCGGTGTCGGAGTAAGTGTTGTAGTTTGTTTGCCGTCCCCACTCTCACCTTAGCGCGCCACCTTTTGGCATATATCAGAGGGGTAAATCCGCGTGGGTGATTAGTCCAGATCGTTTAGAAACCAGTCAATAAAAGGTTGAACTCGGCCGTCATTGTAAAGGAAATAAAACAAAATCATATCGGGGTCATCACATATTTGTGATACAACTAGTTAAATGTGGCGTATTGTTGGTGTATTGATATCTCTTATTATCGCCAACCTCTGGGCATCGACGCTTTCTACCAAACTCACACACCTTGTAGGAAATCTGCCAAATCTGGCGACGTGCTATGACGTCGGACATAGCCTTTTCAAATACTGAATAAGTTTAAGAAACAAATACAAACATCTAAACACCTGAGCATTGATTGTCATTTTTATTGAACCATAAAATGATCTCAGAATATCAGCAACCATGATTTACGAACGTATGTATTGACCAAACGCATTGGAATCAGGTTTGTTTGTTATAGTTGTTGCCCCCACACGACCGCATTATTTATTATTACTCAATGTTCAAGCCAATAATGCAAAATATACTCTTATAGCATATCTTTTCAGTGCATTGGTTAATTATACATATGCCATCGAAGACGATAAAACCAACGCTTGAGTTCCTCCTCAATTTCTTCATCATCACCATCGTCTTTACATTGTTTCAATTCAGAAACTAGGGATTCTTTCCTGCAGGATCAAAACAAATTGATGTTTGCATACAAAATGTTCGCACGATGGCATTACCAAATGCAAAGGACGGACAGCTCATTCTGGATACACTGGGCAAATATAAAGCACTCACCATGTGAGATCAAGACTTGAGCTGTCTTTGTTTATCTTACTGCAAGATCGGTAAACAATTAAATCAATTAATTTGCATGGGAGTTATCTTTTGAAAAAAACAGTGTATTTGACATTCAAACTATGATGATGTCAAGTGACATTTACAAGGGGATATATCAGTGGGTAGCTCACCGCATTTCGCTTGCGTCGATTTCACCATCTAACATGTTGCTCTCTGGTAGAAGGATACCCATAGCTTTCAATAACGGCCACAAATGCTTGGGTACTTGTTGTGGAGGTAGGGGAGTAGCGATCTCACCACGAAGCCTACGAATGCTTGGAAGCGAGTGTAATTCCCCTAAGATAAGCTGGGACGCCATAGTTAGCGTGCGATTTCTTCCTGCCAACAGGACTCGTAGTTGGGCGTATGACGCATTTGTGCGTCTTAACGGAAGAGCTGGTGCGCTTCTACATTTAGTGACTGGTATCAGCTTTATTTCAGGAGTAGACGAGGCATTCTTGGTTGTGTGCATCTGAAGCTCGTTCGCTTTCAATTCTGATTCTGACCGCGATGTTATTTTTTCACCTGTTTAAAGTGTGTGCAACAGAAAACAGAAAACATGTACACAGCCTTCTATTGACGGAACAAACGTTTGCAACGGATATAGACAGTATATATATATATATATATATATATATATATATATATATATATATATATATATATATATATATATATATATATATATATATATATATATATATATATATATATATATATATGTCGACTTGTCTTACTCAAGACAACGTATGCTAACTTACCACTCGAATCACACGTCGTGCTCGTAAGCTCTCCTCCATCCACAATATCGATTGGAGCTGTCGGTGGAGTCAATTCGTGAGGACGCTGTGGACCATCTTCGGGTTGTCGTCGTCTTGCAGAAGGCCTTTTCCAGCCCAGAAAGGCCAGAAAGTTGATGAAATTCCACCTCCTCCTTGAGTTCCGACCCTCAGACATTGCGTCAAATGCAAAAAGTCTCGAGATATGGAATAAGAGAGGATATTCGGTTGATAATTGTGGAGAGATATGTAAATGCTGATGGCGCGATGCAAGCTGTAAGCTAACAAACAACGTTGCCAAGGTTGTCAAGGAAGTAGAAAACAATTGTTGGTGGACAATAGATATTGCGCCATTTTTATTTACGAGTTGATGGTCGAATGACAACAAAACAACAAACAAGCGATGACCTGAGTTTTCAACCCTTACTCTGAGATCATTGATATCAAGGAATGCATATATTTCGGATAAATGAAACTTCTCTTTCCCATTATATATTCGCCACTGGTTGGCTCCACTCACGACCATTTGCCAAGCAAAGAAATTCCTGTTGCAAGTAAGTCTGAGTCACGGCTTTTTAGCTCCGTTATTGAATGGACTTTATACTTCTTGCAATCGCATAGTTGTTCACTTATTTAATTTCGATGTAAAAATATTAATTTTTTATTTATAAATAAGATAAGATTGGATGATTCATATTCAGTATCACCCTTTATTTCGCAGTAGAAGTGTAATGGGGGTAGTGTCATAAAGCCAAGACACTCGAGTCTTTAGTTGCCCCTGTGTTAGCCCTGCTCATGGATGATTAGGCAGTGCAGTTTTTCTTACGATTCCTCTCTATAACTGGTCAGTACCACCTTTTGGGCGTTTTCCAGAACAGTTCACTTAGCGGATTATTTGGTAACACTTTGGGATTTGCTGGTGTATTGATATCACCTGTCATCGTCCAACATCTGGTGTCGGAGATTAACATTTCGTGTCCCCTTTTGAAGAAAAAAAAACAATCTGGTTTCATGTATATTGGACCGGGCTTTTTTAATACAAAAAAAGCCTCTAAAAATAATACAAACATCATCATAAGTGAGCATTGACTGCCATTTTATTGAATCATTCAATAATCTCAGAATAACAGCAAGCACATTTTGTCATGAGTATTGATTGTAAAGCCTATAGAACGAAACATAGCAGAATCCCATTTCTTTCCATACATTGAAGAACGCGAACTTCGTGATTACCCTGTTACAATAGCAATGCCCCCACATTACTGGTCAAATTCACACGAAGTTTGGAAGTAATTATATACTTCTTCCAATAGCAATACGACTACATAGATGTTACCAGCTAATTAATGGCACCGTTTGGTAATAATGATATGGCTGTAACAATAACGATATGCCCACATCGACTTCGACTTTGACTATTAAGTGCCTAACTTACATCTGTTATTGTTCTTGTATTAGAACCATGCTGCGTCAAACTTCTTCATTTGATCAGCCATGCGTTGGTATATCATATAGCTTCCGAAGGTTGACAGTCAGCCCCATATGTCTGCGCCATTGATGCATTCGCAAACAATGAATGCGCATGCGCGTGATTTACTACGATGAAGCGGTGTTGGCGTTAGTGGTGTGTAGTTTGTTTGTCGTCCCCGCTGTCAGCGCCACCTTTTGGCATATACCAGAAGAGTAAACCAGTGTGGACGATTTGTCCAGATCGTTTAGAAACCAGTCAAAAAAAAAGGGTTGAACTCGGCCGATATTGTAAAGGAAATAAAGCAAAAAATCATATAGGGGTCATCAGAAATCAATCCTATGTATCAACTAGCTAAAATGTGTGGCGTATTGTTGGTGTATTGATATCTCCTATTATCGCAAACCTCTGGCCATCGACGCTTTCTACCAAAGTCACACACCTTGTAGGAAATCTGAATATCTGGCGATGTTCTATGACGTCGGACATAGCGCTTTTAAATACTGAATAAGTTTTAGAAATGAATACTTTAACTTGAACACCTGAGTATTTATTGTCATATTTATTGAACCATATAATAATTTTAGAATATCAGCAACCATGATTCACGAACGTATGTATTGACCAAAATGCATTGCAATCACGTTTGTTTGTTATATTTTGTTGCGCCCCCCCAAACGGTCGCACTATTAACGATTTCGCAATTCAAGCCAATAATGCGAAATATACTTTTATGACATATCTTTTCAGTGCATTGGTTAATTATACATATGCCATCGATGACGATAGAACCAACGCTTGAGTTCTTCAATTTCATCATCATCATCATCATATCACATCGTCTTTACTTTGTTTCAATTCAGAAACTATGGGCTCTTTCCTGCAGGATCAAAACGAATTGATGTTTGCATACAAAATGTTCGCACGATGACATTACCAAATGCAAAGGACGGACAGCTCATTCTGGATACACTGGGCAAATATAAAGCACTCACCATGTGAGATCAAGACTTGGACTGTCTTTGTTTGTCTTACTGCAAGATCTGTAAACAATTACAATCAATTAATCTGCATGAGAGTTATCTTTTGTAGAGAACAGTGTATTTGACATTCAAACTATGATGATGTCGAGTGACATTTACTAGGGGATATATCAGTGTGTAGCTCACCGCATTTTGCTTGCCTCGATTTCACCAGCTAACATGCTGCTCTCTGGCAGAATGATACCCATAGCTTTCAATAACGGCCACAAATGCTTGGGTACTTGTTGTGGAGGTAGGGGAGTAGCGATCTCACCACGAAGCCTACGAATGCTTGGAAGCGAGTGTAATTCCCTAAGATAAGCTGGGACGCCATAGTTAGCGTGCGATTTCTTCCTGGCCAACAGGACTCGTAGTTGGGCGTAAGACGCATTTGTGCGTCTTAACGGAAGAGCTGGTGCGCTTCTACATTTAGTGACTGGTATCAGCTTCATTTCAGGAGTAGATGAGGCATTCTTGGTTGTGGGCTTCTGAAGCTCGTTCGCTTTCAATTCTGATTCTGAACGCGATGTTATTTTTTCACCTGTTTAAAGTGCGCAACAGAAAACAGAATCAAGTTACAGCCTTCAATTGACGGAACAAACTTTTGCAACGGATATAGACAGTATATATATATATGTCGACTTGTCTTACTCAAGACAACGTATGCTAACTTACCACTCGAATCACACGTCGTGCTCGTAAGATCTCCTCCATCCACAATATCGATTGGAGCTGTCGGTGGAGTCAATTCGTGAGGACGCTGTGGACCATCTTCGGGTTGTCGTCGTCTTGCAGAAGGCCTTTTCCAGCCCAGAAAGGCCAGAAAGTTGATGAAATTCCACCTCCTCCTTGAGTTCCGACCCTCAGACATTGCGTCAAATGCAAAAAGTCTCGAGATATGGAATAAGAGAGGATATTCGGTTGATAATTGTGGAGAGATATGTAAATGCTGATGGCGCGATGCAAGCTGTAAGCTAACAAACAACGTTGCCAAGGTTGTCAAGGAAGTAGAAAAAAAACAATTGTTGGTGGACAATAGATATTGCGCCATTTTTATTTACGAGTTGATGGTCGAATGACAACAAAACAACAAACAAGCGATGACCTGAGTTTTCAGCCCTTACTCTGAGATCATTGATATCAAGGAATGCATATATTTCGGATAAATGAAACTTCTCTTTCCCATTATATATTCGCCACTGGTTGGCTCCACTCACGACCATTTGCCAAGCAAAGAAATTCCTGTTGCAAGTAAGTCTGAGTCACGGCTTTTTAGCTCCGTTATTGAATGGACTTTATACTTCTTGCAATCGCATAGTTGTTCACTTATTTAATTTCGATGTAAAAATATTAATTTTTTTATTTATAAATAAGATAAGATTGGATGATTCATATTCAGTATCACCCTTTATTTCGCAGTAGAAGTGTAATGGGGTAGTGTCATAAAGCCAAGGCACTCGAGTCTTTAGTTGCCCCTGTGTTAGCCCTGCTCATGGATGATTAGGCAGTGCAGTTTTTCTTACGATTCCTCTCTATAACTGGTCAGTACCACCTTTTGGGCGTTTTTCCAGAACAGTTCACTTAGCGGATTATTTGGTAACACTTTGGGATTTGCTGGTGTATTGATATCACCTGTCATCGTCCAACATCTGGTGTCGGAGATTAACATTTCGTGTCCCCTTTTGAAGAAAAAAAACGCCAATCTGGTTTCATGTATATTGGACCGGGCTTTTTTAATACAAAAAAAGCCTTTAAAAATAATACAAACATCATCTCATAAGTGAGCATTGAATGCCATTTTATTGAATCATTCAATAATATCAGAATAACAGCAAGCACATTTTGTCATGAGTATTGATTGTAAAGCCTATAGAACGAAACATAGCAGAATCC
>JAXDRA010000268.1:0-30333 GCA_034190875.2 Urechis unicinctus | reverse complement strand
ATAAATATAAACGTATGTATATATATGTATACCCTTATATGTGTATTTGTGCATGTGGGCATGTGTGTGTATGTGCGTGCGTGTGCGTGTGTGTAGGTGTCTGCGTGTGTGTGTATGCATGTGTGTGTGTCATGGTCTGTATCCTTGAAAGCGCTCGTTCACTTGTCATAGGATGCATCCCCCTGGATGTCAGAGCTGCTGTACCTGGACACAATAGGCATCCCTATAGCGCAGATGTGAGGTGTAGCCTCGTCATGTTATATATCCATCTTTATTTTTAAAACTGCTGATTCGGGCAGGCAGCTTGGATCATAATTCTCTTTTCAAAGTGTCTGGGTTGTTGTCAGCCAAAAGTAGTGCACGTACTTAGTTCAAGCTTAGGATTACGTCGATTACACGATTAGGCTTCTGGGCGGCTGAGTTATGTATGATATGCTTAGTGTTGCAAGGTGGGAATTGATACTTGTCGTTATTTGGCTAGAGATGGATGAGTGGTCACTTAGCATATCAAATATGGAAATAGGTCTTGGGCTGGAGCGTCTCAGGGGTTTTCGTGCCGAATAGTGCACATGTCACGCAACAGAATATAAGAAGTCACTCAATGCAGTGGCTGTATATGATTAAGATTATTACAGTAACAGTAACATATCAAAATACGACTGAGCCAGTATGGATTGAAATTAGTTGGCAAAACGTATTTTGATAGTCAATAAAACACAGACCTAGTTGGCTAAGACACGTGACCTCAAGCAAATAAATAAGTCCAGGGAATAAACATTTGTTTATGGTGTGAACAATCCAACATTTACAAATGCAGACAATCAACATGTGGTCTATCAAGGGAAAAACAAGCATTGTTCAAACAATTCGTTATTTAAATTAACACAAGCCAGTCATCCGATGATCCGATTGATTATATGTAAGCTAGCCGGTGACATTTGTTTACTACATGCATTTCAGGTTATATACGTGAACGCATAAAGACAAAACAACGCATGCAATATGATGCAACGAGAGCCTATTTTTCCGAAATATGTTGGCAAGTCTGCATAGGTATGATGTATTTACCACACGCGACCTGGTCATTAATGATCACATACGAGCCATTCAATGCTGTTGATGCATGTATGCTGCACAAGTGTCATGCGAGCTAGTAAGTGTTGTTCATGCATACATAAAACATAGACATCACTGAATATATTCAAACCGCAAACTTATTCAGAACTTTTCCAATAACTGTACTAAACTATACTTTACTAGCCATGCCTTTAGAAGTAAGCATGTCGCCGATCATGATGTATCCACGGCGGTCTCCCATATAGAGATTCTCAGAAGTACATGAGATGTATATACGTCATCAGAGGATTCGTGGTAATGCGATTGGAGCTCAAATTTCGTTAAAATGTTGGCTAGTTAGCTCGCCATAAAGCGGTCAGGCGATATTAATGTCGTACAATGTTATTGGTCTTATAATTGAATATATGGACTTCTGTGGAGAAGATACAAAAGCTGACTTTGTATAATGATATCGATATACCTAATTATATCCGACCCAACGAAAGAGATATTGCCATTTAAAAGAATCATTTGCTTGAGACAATTAGCATACATTTCAGATCATCTTACCCATTGTGACGTCAATGATCATGCGTGTACTTCAGCAATAGATCAACTGCTTCCGTATCTTAACGGTTCTCATACTTTTTGGCTGCATTAACAGATACATTTCAGTGGATCAAAGATACGATGCCATTGATATCTAGTTGTAAGCCAAGCTATGGTCTCATGACAAAACATTATTCTGGTAATAACTGTATTATTTTGTTTATTTCATCGGTTGGTACATTTTAAAAGGGGATGGGGTTCCCAGTTCTGTAAGGTACTGGCTTCTTAGCACGCTATCCAGTTCACATGTGACGTTAATGTCAAACAATGACGTGGTTCTAATGATGAAGCATATCGTCTGCAGTCGAGAACACACTGGCAAAGTAGCTTGACATTTCGACAACGATGTCAAAAGAGAACAACAGAACATGAGAGGAAATGAGGTTCTTACTTACCTGGTTGGATGATCGTTCCCGCGTTCATGACAGCACACATATGTCAAAATAATCGTTCACACAAATATGATTACCGCCAAGCCCTTGAGATAGTCAATACTTTTGAAAGGGTTGTTGTAAATGCTCATTGCAGTGCCACAGGGCTATTATCAAAACATTACCTAGTTAACCTACTGCAACGACAGTTATTAACATATCTAAGATTCAACAAATGTTGAATCGTATTATCACTAGTTCCTTCTCAAGTTAAATCACGATTGGCCAAAAGTCGTAGATGTTTTTATGCATGTGCATGCCTATCTCCTATGCGATCCATTACAAAAGCAGATTGGGCGTTTGCAAGTAGACTTTGTCTCGAGTGTCACTGATGGAGTATAAATAGCTACGTACCATTTGCTCAACTTAAGATGATTTGCTGATCAAATCTCTCTCTCATTGTCACGGGCACAAACCCAAAGAGACACTTATACTGCTACTTTCATCGGACGCAGAAAAATGGACCTTCGTTTAATGGTATTTATTCTGGCCAAATATGCTGCGCTACAATGGATTAATGGTCTGGTCGAGTTTGCTCAGACTCTTTACTGTAAAGCATTCTTGTTTTGAGACATCATTCTTTTAAGGTAACAAAAACATCTTTTTGAAATCGATGAGCAATATCGTGTTCAGGAATATTAAAACGTCATCTGATTTCTTGCCTTAAGAAAGTGACGTTCCTGGTGTAATTTGCAATGCGTTCGATAAAGTCACGGAATGCTTTCATTATCATGCCTTCATTCATCGACTAACGTCGTGGATTAGGTACCATAGGATAAGCAGTGAAACTGTAGCGTGTGCCACAGTTAATCATCGCAGTAAACTGGCTTACCCTATCTATGCCACCAATAGACTAAACACGAATTCTCCATGAACCAAACATTAAGGATACTTGAAGTGATGGTAATTTTCACATGTTTGATTTAGGCATTTTGCCCTATGATAAGAGAGCACGGCGAGGGGGAGTAGCAACTTCGCCTTGTAGTAAAACAGCTGCGTATATGACGCGCGAGTTACGACCCGCGTCTAAGAACCTGCGTCACCAAATTTACTCAATCTTTTCACCATCTCATTCCCCACTTGAACAAAATTGATGGTCTTGCAAATTCAAACATCCGTACGTAGTTACAATCATTTATCCTGCGATACTATAACATATATATGCTGTAGCGATTGCCTATCAAACAGAGGCTGACCAGTGGTAGTTCATGGTTTACATTAGTATTAAAAGAGGAATTACGTCGCTTAAACATCAAGAATGAGAAAAGATTGAACGTCAACAATCACTTATTACTTCCTGTACTGAGTCAAACTTTTAATTGCCTCGAGTAAGCGGACACAGAAGCCATGTACTGCAGTGTGCAAATCGATCAGAGAGGTACTTGAATCGATCGGCAAATTTCCGGTTGTAGACGTGAAGTTTGGTCGATAGGGAAGCGATAGGGAGTGACATATATTTCACCTGATTTGCCCGGTATTTCATCTTCTGTCCCCCCAAATGTCTCATGTTGCAAAAAGTGTGTCAATACGCCTATCACATATGTGAGAACCGCCTTTGTCGATGATGTTGAATGGATGTTTCACGAACATCACCAGAAGTTGAGCGTTTTTGTTACAATTGGCAAGATGATCACTAAAAGTCGTTCCGTCGGTAATATTTTGTTTCAATAGGTTTTATATGATGTCTCAATGGATCAGGTCGGTCCACTAAGCAGAGATTCCCAAATGATATACATTATATGCGGGCAAGTCAGTGCAATTGGTGGATATGTTGGAAACAATCATGCGTTGCATGAATGATTCACTCAAAGAATGTATTCAGGAGTCGTACACGTGAAGATCTAACGCATTAGCGAAAATCATTGCACATTTGAACTATTGAAGAGGTGTGAAATGCCACCCACGAATAATGAATCAGCCGGCCCAAATATTCGCTTTGCATCCGCTGCCGATGTAAGAATACCAAACAGACGTCATATCAAACACCTAAACAAAATCAAAAGTTATCAACATATCATATTTTCTGGCGATCTCCGCCTATATTCAGCAAATATCATGAATGCAGCGTGCGCGTTTTAAGCAACTTAGAGTTGCTCTTCCCTCGAAATTCCAGGTAAGCGTTTTTCAATTGCCCTTATATTATTCACACTATCGCTGTAAGAACTATTGGACAATATCCTTGCAGAACTTTCGATTAAGAATGGCATCTTCATGGTCTTTGCTGAAAAAAAAAGATGTCGTGAGGTTATTCTGCCAAGGCAATGGACATTAATCTCCCTGATCAATTTACTTAAACGACAATCATAGAAGTATCTCTTGAAGACTTCTCCCATTTCTTCACAGGCCAGTCAAATAATCGCATTGTTGGTATCGGACAGACGATGTTTGGTAACACTATGGGAGTCGATTAAAGCAGACACGCGCCCACAATAGCACTACACACCCTGGATCCTGCAGACGATAATTGGTTATTCGCATTTCTGGTTTCCAGAAACAAAGCCTCGCTATATCACACATGAAACATGTAAGTTAAGGCTGGTGCTCTAGCTCTAGAATGGTTTGTTTGAATCCAACCCGCAGTTGCCACTATCATCACTGACTCCCTAGATGAGCTTGCCTATTGCGTCCTTCTGGTGGCGTATTCATCGATGTTGCAAATTAAGGTATGGCCAAATAGCAAAAACAACTATCATCCGTATCAATATATGTCTAGCTCAATTGTAGCTGATATCACTTCTTCATTCCGTGAAGATTTGATGTTTATAGACTCACAATATTCCTCTTGTTAGTACTCACGCAGTGCTTTGGCGTAATTGCACCAGTAAAGGTTGTCTCAATGAGTTTTGTTTGTATTCTTCCCTTGCCTCTAAACGAAAATAGAAGCCCTGCTATTATATATAGCTAGCATCTATTTTTTATTTAATGTTTACACCTCAGCAGCTAGTAATAATGGTTATAGCATTCAAACGATTGGCGGGAGGCCCGGATGCCTACAGAAGAACTAATCTGGGCGAAGCTGACTGACTGGGTAAGTGCCTTTCAACGGAACATGTCAAAGATGAACGGCTGAGCATCGTTCCAAACGATCATTCACCTTATTCTATCTACTCGTACTTTACATGACTTGGGTTGTTCATTAGTTTGTAACTTCTTCGCAGTAACATAGTGGGGATATCGTCACGCTTTACCAGTACTCAGATAACTGTAATCCGTTAAGCATAGATCACTTATGTAGGAACAAAGACGAAGCATGCCTTTGCTTCAATATCGGGCCATGCCAAGAAAATAAACTCGCTAATCCAAGCCAAATGTCATTGTTATTTGATTAGAATCACCGATATTTGGTTGACTGAATAAAGTATCAGATTTAACAACATACCTCTTATTGTAGAAGTACGATTTCTAATAAAGGGCTGCTGTTCTAAACGGGGTTTCACAGTGGTGTTACCAAAGGTATACTGTGCTGGTCGATCAGGTAATTACTGGAGCTCTACAATGCATTATTTGGACAGAAATAGTAAGTACGGATGATATGTCAACAGGACAAGGTATTTCGATGGAATTATTTACATGAAATGAATTAACCACACATGTTAACCAATGTATAAATGTCCGAGGTTGGTTATTGTTTGACCTAGACAAATGGCAATTCCTCTACTGGGCCATTACAGGACCTAGAATGTAAACCGTTATAAAAGCAACTTGATTGCGGCCTAACAAACAGAGCATGTGTATTTACCCAGTATGCCATCTCTTTGTATTTTTAATATGGTCTCATGGCATTAGCCAGAGCACGGAAGATGAATTAATAACCATCGGTTAATTCCTTATGGCAACGAACTTTCCCTCCTAAGTGAGCATGTAGTAAGAAAACTCGGTGTCAATTACCAAGGTAATGCCTAGGTCACATGAGACTTACGAGCTGTCTATAGGCTGACAGCGGGCCCCCTAAGAGGCAACACTCTGCTAGCCCTTTAGAGCCAGCTGAGCATGTCGTGCTTTTCCCCTTACGGGCCCCATAAAGAAATCATGCACAACTTTCAGACACGAGCTCCATACGGATTTAGGCATGTAGGAGAACCGTGAACAGTCGTAGGGAACCTTGTAGGGCCCATGTGGTGAACACATTGTTTTATGATGGGTGCTCTGAAGGAATTTATTGGCGTTAACATTGTTTTTTACCACATGTTACGCGTGCCTATCAACATAACAACGTATGTTGCAGGTGTATGCAATAAACGGTGATCAAATTAGGGTATATAGTTTTTCTCCTGTCAATGAAATAAGTATTATATACAAAAAACCGTCTGAGGAAGCTTTAATAAATGAAAACAAACACGGAGTACACAATATTATTATAGATGCGAGTTGCGTCGAAGTTAAAAATGTTTGCCGCTATCGACAAGCATTCTTGAAAAGAGGTTGAATTTTACTTATGAGTCTTAATTCATTGTCGTCGGGGGCATACATCATGTGTCATCACAAAACGGGAAACCCCGCCCTAATGTTACCCGAAGTATCCCTCTTTCTAAACCAAGTACCGACAATTTGAGTTTTGGATAGTGTTGTTTTCATCTATATTTACACCCAGCTCAAATGTTACTTATGGCAAAGATTTGGACACTGGGGTAAGCTTAGATTGCTTTAGGATGTGAATGAGGTCATTGCCGCAAAGTGAGCCGCATCAACCATTTAACATCTAATGTTGAACGTAGACATTCGTATGGAGATGACTGCGCATCGTAACACATTCAAGTACAAGAATATACCTAGGTTCCACTAGTTTAGCATCGTATATTATTTCTCAGGCACGAATCTAGAAGTAACTTGAACAGGTGTAATAGCTATTTAGAGCGGATTTCATAGTATTTAGTCTGAGGGACAATTAATTAATGAAAGTGAAAAACATTTCTGTTGCTCCATCGCATATCATATGTCCGTTTGACATTTGGACAAAAGTGTCCCATCAATAGTCGATTTCAAGACGCAATAATCACATCCTGATTACAATAATTAAAGGTCAACAAAGAATTGCAGTATATATTCAAAATGGTGGTTTATAATTAACAGATATGTGGTTATATCGTAATGTATTTCACGTGTCCGGTATCGGTATCAAAAACATTGATATACCTCAACCAGGGTCCATGCTGTCGCTATGGACATTACAAGCTCACACGTATTCTTATTGTTGAAATGGCGCCTTCTAGCAAAAGCTCCCAAAAACCCCAGTTAAGCGCCACAACGCCATACCTCTTCCAAACACAAACTTCCATTATATGGAGTCAGTTTCAGGTATTTTTCTGTCATGTTTGTTAATAAAGGGGAATTTAAACAGTATCTCCATGGCTGAACGTGCGTGGAATGGTCATTAATCTTAAACATCAGTCACTCGGGCATTCGTGAAGTATGATGCCTGTCCTAAGATGCTATTAATAACCAAAGTCCCATCCGATGGTCGCTAAGTAATCAAGAAGCAGCATTTTACCGCATTCATTAAGAATACGTGAGTTGATCACGATGAAGAGCGTGAATATCAAATCCAATCTGCCACAAAACCGTCACCGCAGCACCATGTATGGTCAAGGAAAATACTACTGAAGAAACATCCGCTTATCTACGCAGATGCAATCAGTGAGCGATGTTAGCAGTCTTGGTGTTTGTTGTGTGCTTACGGCAATGGGGGGGATTAGTTAATTAAATCACCTGATTTAGACAAAACGCAACTTGATTATTAATGCTCGTACGATTGGAAACGCCTACTCTGCTCTTGTCATTGTAATTATAATAGATGGCCTAAAGGGAATAATCACATGACGCACACATGAGGAAAACGATTTGCCATTTGAAACCTGCCATGATTGAAAAGGGGACTAGAGGGAACTAGGTAAAATTAGATCAAATAAGTTAACGTCAGCATAAATATTTACGGTATGATAGCAGTGGTGAAGCTTTCACATTCGCTAACGCCACAATAGGTTGCCCTGGTGGTGTTATCATAGGAATATGCTGTACAATGAGTAGCATTGCATTTCGTGCCTCGCGTTATACTCGCGCTCTTTAAAGCAAATGCTGTCCCTTTCAATAAGTCGGTTAATGCATTTGCATTTGTTGGATATCAATCGAAACATGTTTTATAGTATGCTTAAAGGAGATGGGATTTTGTTAGTTTTACCAAATTATACGCGGAGTTCAATGCGCTAAGTATTTAAATTCTGGACCCATTTCGTTTAATAACGTAGTTTCCTGTCTTGCATCCATTTAACAGCAACAGGACGTATAGTCCAGCATATAATCATTAACATAATTATTTAGAATCAGATACGTTGGTACGAACGCACGCTCATTTCCAATCGAGTCTTTTGAAATTCTTGCCTGCTTTTTCATGATGAACGAGACAAATATTCGTTCACAGTCGCTATACATTTTAAAAAGTACCCAGTTGTTATCATTGTGAATGAAATCCATTAATTTTACAATTCCAATCATAATGAATTGGAATTTGTTATTTCATTAGGGAATGCTGCAGCAGCCCTGAGATGGTCAGGTGGAGTCATGATGGCATCTTCGTCCATCGGAACATTTGACTCTGATAGATAAGGGGCAGTTCAGATTTAAGTTTGGGTATTGCTATAGAATTAAAAGTTCTCGTACAAATTTAAACATTGAGCATCAAAATACCTCCTATGTATCCCGCTAATTTCAATAAGGTTGACGCAAGAGGTGCTAAAACAAACAGCTGCATGCCGTTACAACACTGCTTAACCCTCAGCAGTTGAGCAAGTCAACATAGATTTGACATCATGTTTAGTGTATTCGTGAAGTTAAACCCTTGGGAAAACCATTCTTGGTATATCTTAGAAGTCCCATCTGTATTGGCCATTGAATAAATATTTGTATATTGCGATGATATCTAAATGATCTTATAAGATGCATCGACAAATAATGCTGAGTAGAGCATATTGACGCTGTGTGCAGGATAGTGGAACCGCCTTTTTAGGCAACCGACGTGGGTAAAATGAGCAGTTGCGATTGTTGAAATCCTTTCTTTGTATCAAAATGACCTTATCAATGGCTTCGAAGTAACCGGACAAGACAAAAAACTCTCACTTATTACACGACCAAATGATCGCTATTCACTTTCAGAACAATCGTTTTTTCCTCTCTTCTAGTATATAACACAATTGGCAATTAGAAAAGGACGAATCGTTATCTGTGCAATAAATAAGCTGTCCTTTTGTTCTTATTTTCTCTATTCCAATCTATTTTAAAATGGATACCACGTATCGATTGCTGATAAATACGGCCGGCTAGATGAGCAAAATAATGTGGTTTAGACTGGTTATTGTAACATAATGCTACTTGAAAGGCACAATGTGTTTACTGTAAGACCACATAGAATGAGCAAGAGCTTTTCCATATTGGGTTTCGTATCCCTGGATAGTTTTGCAGATTAAGAGTCAATTCGCATGCGCCGTTGACAAACAGAGAGGGACCATATCTGCATGTTTTAGACAATGCGCTTAATGGCACTTGTCTGCAATAATAATGCAGATCCTGGCAATAATTGATTAAGGATTGGTATGATAAACAGAAGAGGATGATGTTTACATAACCCAAAGCACTGAGGTAAAGGATGTTTATACGCGTGTTCAATAACAAGTAAGCGACCATGACAGTTGATGAATTAACGAGATTGAGTTATATCCTCTCCTGTTCTCGGTAACTGAGGATCCTGCATTGCATAGATGCAGCATGCGCAAATGGCACGGGGAAAAAGGCCTCACCCGTATTGGTCTGGTTTGATGTAAAAGTAGCACACGCAAAACATTCGAAGTGCCGTCCATTTGTTGATTCAGTCACTTTCTGCCACTTAATTTACCTTACGCAAACCAGACAGATGGCTGAAAAATTGATCCCTGTCGTATCAAGCTATTTTCGCCACTAGGAGTTAAGTGGCGGTGGCGGAAGGGAGGGAGGGAGAGGGGGTGAGTGTTGGGGTTTTGTCAACCGCCTGCATACGACATGTGTTAGATTTAACGTACGTGAGACACATTGTTACTTGCTAAATCATAGCATGTATTGTTTCCAGATTGATAATTATTTGTGAGTAAACAAAGTTAGCAATAGATAAATTTCGTTAATTTTCATTTTCCTAAAATAAGATGGATTATGCAGTTTGATCATTCAGGGATGGATCTGATCTCTATGGTAGCTATGTTCATATTCAGAATACCATCAATGAGAGTCCACTACAATTAATACGATTGCGATATACCTGAAAGCGATCTCCACTGAATGGTTCTTTAATCATGACGATATTTAACCAAATCATCTTGTAAACAATAGATTCGATTCCCCCACACTAGAATGCCCTGTCTATTTAACCATGTGTTTATTATATTGAATGTCGCTTCATACAACTTCAATTCAGAATTCGGCTGACCTTAGCTATTCCTTACGGGATGTCGAAACACCTGCAAATATGGTGCCATAGACAGCTGTTGCGAAATCGCAGATCCTTAGCCCTTGTAGTGATTAACGGCCTGCGTCAGGACGTCGAGATTCACGTGAAAGAAAATCGTTATGGGATTTTCATGTTAGTAAATCAAAATCCCCGACTTTCTGAATCCAACTTCTCAATGATGTCCCTGAGGCAGCCCTGGTGAGTGTAGGCGCCAGCATGGGTGTCTCAGGGTGAATATATGATGTGGGTATATCCTTAGGCTGCTATGTTTATAATTGGGAGCATGTGGCGAGTATTGAAACATGGAGCATTCAATTGACCCAAATTATAATTCACCACATAAGCTTTTGTTTTAGAAGATGGTATGGTCGGGCTGAGAAAGGTTTTTATGATGTCTGCTGAGAATATATGTAAGAAGGTGAGCGCGCAACATTCGTGGAGCTCCGATATTATACAAAGCAGTGAAACTCCACGCGGGTTCAACCTGGACTATCGAAAGTTTCATCTTACCTATGGTGCACAAACTATATGCGCATTCTTCTTATGTACACGGGAAGAGTCAGAGCGCATGAATTAGCCCTCAGTTAGATCAGGGGAGGTTCTGCTTGTAACTCTATTATGAGCTTGATACGATCGATGGATTATCTCATTCCTGGGAAGTCAGATAATTTGCATATGCTAATTCCAAATCAACCGAAAGAGGCAAAGTAATTGCAGAAGTCAGCCAGTGAGAACTTCCCTCGACAGCTTTATTGCTCCTTTTTGTTAGGGAGAGTCTCTAGCTAGTGTATTTGACGCGTAGTGTTCGCCATATTGTATAACAGTGCATTACAATCGAACGCATGGAAGTGGTGAGGGGGTGCATCTACTGCTGACAAATCTTGCTCAGACTACGCCCAGTGCTCTCAATCGATTCTATGGACTATTACGGGTAAATTATGCTAACATTAGCCCCGAAACAACATTTACGAATACTCATCATGTCTGGAACCTATCTTTTAATGACTGGTAGACTAGTACATGACAGAGGCGAGGATAATTATGCGTGCAAGAGCACAGTCTGTTGCAAAATTTCGTCCATTTAAACTGGTAAATGGAGCAAATTTCTTTGACTCATTGTCTTCAAACCAACTTTGTTCTCATTGATGCAGATTGTTCACGAGGAAAAGCTCTCTGCCTGTGTTCTTGCTTGCATTAAGTGGCCATTACTGCGATGCAGTTAGCAATTTATTCGATAGATGTGATGCCCTCCCCCCCTCCTCCCCTTTAAGTGTCCTAAGCAACGTGTACTCCGCACAAGGGCGACAGCATATTAAATAAGCGAATGCAATTAAAGTAATTGGCCTTTATGATCTCTGCTAGAGATCATTTACGGATAGATGCGTACATTATCAAAAGTGTTAAGTCCTCTGCATATAATATATTATATGCCATTGTACAGTGTACGTTATTCACCCTTAGATTATTCGCCGACATATGGTTGTGTTACATTTGCTAGCGGTTGGGAAAGAATTTTGAGGGGAATTTTGATTTGAATTAGTTTGGCTTCAATCATCAGGTGTAAATTGCACGATTAAATTATCAAGAGGACTGTGGTATAGGGATTGGATTGAATTATTCAGTCGACGCTGATGCATATTTCGAAGTTTCTTTGATCTATTGCATGGGTAGGTTTCCTACAACATACAGACGAAGTGCTTGCACATGCCTGATTAAACTGTGAGCGGCAACCGGGAAGTTACTGCAAGACGATAATTAAAAAGCCATTCATGCTGACGATATCGTCATATGTGAGCACCTCCAGAATGTGCGAGCTTAATCAGTAGAACGCCGATGGTGACATCACTGTTCGCCAGATGTATTCAGTTGGTCGCTGCACACAAGGAACATTTCATACTATCCTGCTGTGGTACGTTATTGTTGTCTTAACAAATAAATGACTAATATATAGGAACTATTGCATGATCTGTATAGGTCGTGCAAATGGTATAACAACTAGGGATGAAGCCTTGCCCATATGCTGCAACGATGCAAATGCTGCTATGGTGCAATTGCTCAACACCCCCCCCCCACCCCAGATAATTTTTGTGAAATAGGCCGGCTTTGCGGCTTCTCGCGCTTGCATTATAGTGTAACAATGAATCTTCAAGTTGCATTGAGAGATGATTAAGTGTGATGCGAAACCCTTAGACTTATAATGTACAATAATCGACTGAATCGTGTTCACCCACTGAGGGTTTAGTGTCCATCCACTGCCGGTTAGGTGGTCATGTTATGATGGTTGTGTCTGATTACATATAGCTCTGAACGTACATCAACTGAGGACTGTGTGTATCTCCAATGATCCGCAAGTGTCGAGATCTAGTTTTCCTGTGGAATGTTCAGCTTGTTATCACGACCGGGATAGAAAATGCACGGGCCAATTCAGTCTTTTGCATAAAAGCTTTAGCACGCCCGTCGGGGCCCCTTAAGATGCACATTACAGCTTTAATAAGCGAAGTGTGTTTTGTAGCCTACGAGAGGCCTTGAAATACATCGAAGTTAGACACAATGTTTAAACGCATGTGATCTCTGTATTAGGTGGTTTTTAAAAACTGATGCCTTACGACAATAAAAGAGGTACGATTATTGCAGAGATCATCCTCAAGTATTCTTGATAGTGTGATAAGTTTGTCCTAATGCTTCAATGTTGACGACGAGCAATTAGGGCACAGTTAAGGTTACATGTGCAGTAAGTGCTACTGGAACTATAATGAGTGGCTAGGAATGACACAAGCGTTATCTATGGGAGCTTAATTGTAAAATGAAATATCTTTCAGTACAATATACGGTTGGCTGTGGTATGCAGCACATTTGCGATCGGTATTATATGGCGCACAAAGGTGCATGCCAGTTACGCATATTGTGGCCACTCTAGTATGTAAACTGCAACTTGAAACGGGTGCATCAATCTTCTAATCAGGTTTTGCTTGCACCTACAATGGTGATCCTAAGTATAAGTCGCACTCATGCAAGGCACAATACTGTCACATGGAGCAATGTATGTGTAAAAGTCTGAAGACAAATGTTGTGAAAGATTTTTCTTCTTAATCAATAAAGGCTTCCAAGCTGCTGACAGCCGATCGACATGCCGCATCGGTTTTTTTTTCTACACCACCCTATGTTTCGATTGTTGACGCATTATACCTCTTTTCTATTGCAACCGCATCACTGCATTACATATACAAAAGCTTTGTAATACCTTTGAAAAAGGACGATCGTATAAGACATGAATATTGGATAATTAACAACTGACTTAATTAGAAGATCGCTACATTGGGATCCATTTTAGTACCAGTATAGTAGTTAACATTGACGAAATATGCAGGTGACAACAATTGGGTCATGCTCGCATTTCAATAGTTAGCAACGGTACTGTGCATTGATCTGTTGAAAAATCCTGTTCTTGCGCGTTGAAGTGTCATGTTGTCTGTTATATCATCTACCGTACGGTGCATTACACAGCTGCTGGCAGCGTGTGTAATCGCAAGACCTTTATGTCATCTTAAGGAGAAAAGATTCCAGGCGGAATCGACTATCGATATTTTTGAGAGAGTGAGGTACGGCTTGTTAAGATATTCGTAAGAGTCACGTATTTCAACATTAGCCATCATACACGCCAAATTTGTGATTATGTTCAACGACACTTTCCTTTGATGAGCAATCAAGGAAATATATCTGGTTTTAGGGCCCTGATTTGGATAGAAATATACAAGCTCTGGAATTCGACACGTCGACAACAGTATAACTTCTTCATCCTGTCACAAGGACGATAAAGTGTACGAATCTTGTGTTTCAGTTTGAAGGTCGGTCACTTCCATATACCGACTCTAACGATCATTACATGAAGGAGGACATATGAGTATATGGGAAATGTCCGAATTGTTAGTTTCGAATATATTGCGCCCCGCAAACATACGTAAAACAACGTAATGTGGTGGCATGATGCTACTTTGAGCATACTGAGAAATGCATGTCTATTACTAGCAAGTACATTAGTGGATTATAAATAATTAGTTGTCTGCCTAAGTCCACTCACTAAACCATCATATCAAAGATGCTAAGTCGAAAGACAAATATCAGCATTGGTGACAAGCTCATCATACTAGCCCCTACATATGAAGCAAAAGTTTCAATACATACCGACTTTATCCTCGATATCCATTTGGAACGGCCTCGAAAAGTGAATCAAAGAGATTGATCTCCTTTGAGCACTTCCAGTAGTACAATGACCTCACTGTAGGAAGATAATATTACGTACAAGGGGGCTGGCCGAAAAGAATCTCTACCATGCCAATTTATCCACCGATGCTGAAATACAAGCAGTATCAGAAGCATTAGCTAAAATTTAAAACGCCCTGGTTGATGAGTAAGACAACCTCATGGAAAAATGTAATACCTTTAATCATTCATTATACTGCCTGACGAAACATGCACTCATCAAACAACTAATGACCTAGCTCGATAGCTGGTGCAGTGGCGTATTACAACTGAATCGAGCTAGAGCCATGACGAGATTTACGCGGAGAAGAGGTAAAAATCGTTGGCAGAATGAGGAATCTTTTATTTATTACCAACAAAAAGGGTTCGTGATGAGCATTAACAAAATTAAGGAGCTGAATCGAAATCCAACAGTCGTTTCATCAATTCCATGCCCAATTTGCTTTCTTGAAAGGCGATTTGACAGTCAGTGATGGATTATCCCGTCTAGTTTGCAAGACCAGACCGTAACATGACATCACTCCATCAGCATTTCCTGCACATTAGTTTTAATACCGAGTATATTTTGCTAGGGTCTATCGCGCAGTGCTTCACAGCAGCATGTTTAATGCGCGTCATATTTATACAGGCTGTCAAAAAACACAACTGCAAGCCCATTATGTCTTTGCAACATCGCAATACATACCCAACCACGGGTGAAAAATAGTTTTTGTGAATACTCAAGCTACAATTGTTTTTTTTCAGGATTTCTGTTCCAAATCAACTTTGTTAGTGGTGTGGGTGATTTGTATTTAACTATCATGTGTATGAGATGTCACGCTATCCGCAACTGCACTTTCATACTTATTTGTGGGCTGCCTTATTTAAGTTTGATAATTCGGAACAGCCATATTGTGGTTTGACTTAAGTTGCTTTATGGTTCACGCTTTGACGATTAGTGTATAATATGTTAATCGTTACAAGGTGACAAAGATTGTGTTTATAGGACATGATATTGCATTTTTACCTACTAATATATAACAGTGAGTAACCAGCAATAAGGTACTTATGCTGTTGGAATGCGAAGCACGCACTAAACAGGCAAGACAAATTATGTAAGAGGGAAATATTTTACCTTTTTATATGTAAGGTATTCTCCACCCCACATACTGGCACGATAACAATTCATAGAAATAATGTTCATGACGGCCGTATTACTAATGTACTGATAAGCCGTGTTTCATATATCTAGACGTCATCGTCTGATTATTTTCCAGACTAACCCTTCAAACCATTGCAAGAGGGTAGAATCCATTAGATTATTATCGAAGGTTCAATCGAGTGGGTTGACATATGTGTTCCATTCATCCATTTATATGCCAGAAGCTGAAAATAGATAGGCGGCTTTAGGGAGTGAAGAAAGTCACACAGTGTTAAGGTTCGTCATTGTATGTTTTGTCTAAGCAGTCGTGGAAGATTTACTTCATCAACGATGTCACACTGTCTATATAATATCGTCAGCATTGGGACAAAATGATTTGAGTGGTTCCACAGTATGCAGAATCTTACAGCTCCATCGCTGTCGGTGATCATCCTTTGACCCACACCCAGCATCAGTCGAGACACACAATGCAAGCGCTAGAGGGCCGTGTTGTGAATTGAAATAAAATATGTTATATCCACCTAATCTGATTGGCGCGTTTGTTAGCAGATAGTCACCTGAATTGAACACAGCGCTGACGACATGATAAAGATGAAGATTAAATGAGTGCGGGTTAAGCAATACATTCACCGGTGGTATTTATGTCATCCACGTCATAATTGCTATTACATGCTAAGGGCGATCCAATATC
This sequence comes from Urechis unicinctus, assembly GCA_034190875.2. Classification (NCBI taxonomy): domain Eukaryota; kingdom Metazoa; phylum Annelida; class Polychaeta; order Xenopneusta; family Urechidae; genus Urechis; species Urechis unicinctus. The sequence continues at coordinate 13,678 of JAXDRA010000268.1, read as the reverse complement.
GGGAGATGTATCTGATACATGTAAACCATCAAGAAATGTTATTGTGTACTATACCCCACCCTTTATATGCTTATTAAGCTCCAGATCCTAGCTGCTAATAATCTTGTTAATAATCTTGCGCCATTCTGACAATCCATGATTTTACCCGGAGTTTACTGTGTTTCTCTACTTAAGATGCAGTATGCTTGATGGATCCTTTTCAAATGTTTAACATTGTCTGATCCCTGCAGTCAAGAAACTGTACATGTAGCAAACATGAGATTACCCGGTCATCACTGTCTGATCCAAGCAAAGCTCAACATAACATGCGATATTACACTATGCACATACTATTAATTAATAGAACATACTATAAATTTGCAATGAAACTGAACTCAACCATACTGGTGCGCATCAATTATGGTTATTCAGGGATTATATATGAGTTGCATGCATCATAATCTGCATAATAGACTCTGGTCAATATTAATGACCATGCAGTAGAGGTACTCAGTAATTCTAGCGTCTGATGACATTCGATCATTCTCTTGTATCTCAAATAAGTAGGCAGGGTCGTGTGAGTTCTTGCATTGATCAGACGGCGTCTAATTATTTCCTGCATTCATCCACTGCGGATGTGTCTGGTGATTTCCATTGATAAGGTATGCGCCAAAAGCTCGGCCTAAATAACCAATATCTCTTTGTCGTTGCATTTGTCGTTGTCATTGGATTCTGAGTAATATGTGACAATGTGGAGAGCTGTTTGATGTACTGTGTCTGATCACCTTGTCTTGGGCATATGTTCACCATAGATTGTTTGCATTCGTTTTCAGAGTTCAACTCGCTGGTTAGAACCTATTGAAAAATACTATGCGCAAGATAGGTCGTTCTGCATTAAGCAAGCGTTCATTGAAAGGCATGCTGCATAGCAAATGAGCTTAAATACTGTATGCATCCATTATTTAGTGCGTAATCACTCTTTCAGTTAACATGCATGTGCGCTTATCAGGGGTTATTCGTGTGCTTAATGTAGGTGGTGACATAATTGGTTTAGGAACACAATGAGTGAAATCCGACAGCCCAACCAAATACAGAAGCCTTTTCGATTTTACCGAAACAGCCATTTTGAAACAGCCAATATAACAATAATAACTATCGTTATAACCACCTTGGTAGGGTCTATCTATGCGTTATAACAATCGAAATTTAATAGTCACTCGCTTATAATTACCCAATAAATGACCACTTCCGAATGAATTGGCTCTAGACCGACAATGTTACATTTTGTAGCGACATACCAGCTCAATACATCAATACATTAGAAAGGCCTCTGTGCTGATTCCCTGCCACGCGGAGGAAGCGTGCATGATTTGTAAGACATTGAAGTAACAGGGGATTTAACAGGCTACCTTTGTTACTGAGCTGCGAGCACAGCAAACATACTGTGTAGTAGCTCTGAATACAATTTTGTGAGGGCATTAAGTTTCGCTCTTTTTGATTTAATGCAATCGTCATGCATGTAAAATACAACTCTACGCAGGCACTCTCATTCGTCATAAAGAGATGTACGATTGGTCCATGTTTCAAAAAGCACAAACGAAAGATCGACTGTAATGGCGGATAGAATTTAGTACAATCTGTCCTAGAGATATTGGCTTTAAGTGTCGCCAAACTTCATGAATGGGGTCGTCTCCGATTTGTCACTGCTTCAATATCAGCTGTTACTCACAATAAAAACGATAGTCCAGGTGTTAGTAAGAGATTAGGGAGGTTAACTACATCATTCGATAATAATCTTTAATCAGACTTAATTTAAGCACATCATCGTTTATTTCTGACCTCATTGAAAATTAGGCAGAATATCTTAGCAATGCATCAAAGTGGCGTTATACGATAATTGCCGTCATTTGCTACAGGATGTGATTAATTGGTGGTTTTTATTTGGCACGTCTGTGTAGCTACATACTTACCTTACAGTAATCAGCAGTAACTTCTTTTTAAATATCGAATATATGTATCGAGACAAAAACAAATATCAACTGTTAATGACTCCAGTATTATCCGAAAGTCATGTAGTTGTAAGGTAATTGGGCAATTATGTAGTAGGAAACATAACCAATGAACGACGCCGTATTTCACCATTGCCATGCATGAAAGATAATTATCAGCGTCTTGTTGTTATCCTGCATATCTATGAAATATTTTGACATTTATATTGTTCCGCAATATATCATTTTATTGCAATTGCAATGGTTGAAATTGCAAATAAACACTGGCTTGATACGAATGCAGCAACAGAAGATAATTTGTCGCATTTTGATCACATTTGTTTCCACCCATGCGTAATTTACAAGAATCCTCTCTGGAAGCGCAGTCAGATTAATGCAGCTTTGATGAATCCATGGCCATATATAACTAAGCTGCAGCATTAGCTATAATCGCGCCATTATTACTGTCGTTATCTGGTCATCATATTGTGTTCATTGACAATGATGAGCTGCGTGAGTATAGAAAAAACCACAATCAACCCGACGATGCGGAGCTTTCAAAAGCCCGAATTAAGAGGAAATATACGCCATATTACACAAAGCCTTTCATCATCTTACGCAGCACTGTCATTACTGAGATTATAGTGGTGAGCAGGTTTGGTCGTTTCGCATAACGCCAGGATGTAATTGTTCGTTGATACTAGGCCCACCCATGATAACTGACACAGAACACGGCTGATCTTTTATCATCTATGAGAGTTTCGAAGACGTCCCGTAGCGAAAATCAAATCAAAGAACATTCAGTAATACACTAGTAGAGGCGCCGGAGTTAAATGGCATGACATGTATGTCATGGCGGCTGTTATGCAATCTATAACACATAACAATGAGCCTTACTATCAGTTCAGCATGCGCTAGAGGAACACGACAGTCGACTTTTCAGTTCATGATTGACTAATCTTTTGCACAAACGATCTTCCCATAAGCAGATTCTTGTTATGTGTAAGGATGTTAAATAACGTTAAAATGTGAAAATTATTGCATATTTGAACTGTAGGAGAGGTGAGAATGCAATCCACGAATAATGAATCAGCCGGACCAAACATTCGCTTTTGCATCCGCTGCCGATGTAAGAATACCCAACCGACGTCAAATCAAACACCTAAACAATGCAAAAAGTTATCAACATATATTTCCTGGCGATCTCCGCCTATATTCAGCAAATATCATGAATGCAGCGTGCGCGTTTTAAGCAACTTAGAGTTGCACTTCCCTCGAAATTCCAGGTAAGCGTTTCTCAATGACCTTTGCCCTTATATTCTGCACACTTTCGCTGTTAGAACTATTGGACAATACCCTTGCAGCACTTTCGATTAAGAATGGCATCTTCATGGTCTTTACTGGAAAAAAGATGTCGTTAGGTTATTCTGCCAAGGTAATGGACATTAATCTCCCTGATCAACTTACTTAAACGAACATAGATATCTCTTGAAGAAAACGACTTCTCCCATTTCTTCACAGGCCAGCCAAATAATCGCATTGTTGGTATCGGACAGACGATGTTTGGTTACTCTATGGGAGTCGATTAAAGCAGACACGCGCCCACAATAACACTACGCACCCTAGATCCTGCAGACGATAATTGGTTATTCGCATTTCTGGTTTCCAGAAACAAAGCCTCTCTAAATCACACATGAAACATTTATGTAAAGGCTGGTGCTCTAGCTCTAGAATGGTTTGTTTGAATCCAAACCGCAGTTGCCACTGTAATCACCAGCCTTGTTAGTGGACTGACTCCCTTGGTGAGCTTGCTTATTGGGCCTTTCGGTTGGCGTATTCCTCGATGTTGCAAATTAAGGCATGGCCAAATAGCAAAAACAACTATCATCGGTATCAATATATGTCTAGGTCAATTGTAGCTGATATCACTTCTTCATTCCGTGAAGATTTAATGTGTATAGACTAATGGCTCACAATATTCCTCTTGTTAGTACTCACGCAGTGCTTTGGCGTAATTGCACCAGTAAAGGTTGTCTCAATGAGTTTTGTTGGTATGCTTCCCTTGCCTCTTAACGAAAATATAAACCCTGATATTACATATACCTAGCATCTATTGTTTATTTAATGTTTACACCCTAGCAGCTAGTAATAATGATTATAGCATTCAAACGATTGGCGGGAGGCCCGGATGATATGTCAACAGGACAAGTAATTTCGATGGAATCATATACATGAAAAGAATTAACCACAATTGTTTACCAATGTATAAATGTCCGAGGTTGGTTATTGTTTCACATGACCTAGACAAATGGCAACTCCTCTACTGGGCCATTACAGGACCTAGAATGTAAACGTTATAAAAGCAACTTGATTGCGGCCTAACAAACAGAGCATGTGTATTTACCCAGTATGCCATCTCTTTGTATTTTTAATATGGTCTCATGGCATTAGCCAGAGCACGGAAGATGAATTAATAACCATCGGTTAATTCCTTATGGCCACGAACTTTCCCTCCTCAGTGAGCATGTAGTAAGATTACTCGACCGGTGTCAATTACCAAGGTAATGCCTAGGTCACATGAGACTTACGAGCTGTCTATAGGCTGACATCGGGCCCCCTAAGAGGCAACACTCTGCTTGCCCTTTAGAGCCAGCTGAGCATGTCGTGCTTTTCCCCTTACGGGCCCCATAAAGAATTCATGCACAACTTTCAGACACGGGCTCCATACGGATTTAGGCATGTAGGAGAACCGTGAACAGTCGTAGGGGAACCTTGTAGAGCCCACGTGGTGAACACATTGCTTTATGATGGGTGCTCTGAAAGAATTTATTGGCGTTAACATTGTTTTTTACCACATGTTACGCGTGCCTATCAACATAACAACGTATGTTGCAGGTGTATGCAATAAACGGTGATCAAATAAGGGTATATAGTTTTTCTCCTGTCAATGAAATAAGTATTATATACAAAAAACCGTCCGAGGAAGCTTTAATAAATGAAAACAAACACGGAGTACATAATATAATTATAGATGCGAGTTGCGTGGAAGTTAACAATGTTTGCCGCTATCGACAAGCATTCTTGAAAAGAGGTTGAATTTTACTTATGAGTCTTAATTCATTGTCGTCTGGGGCATACATCATGTGTCATTACAAAACGGGAAACCCCGCCCTAATGTTACCCGAACTATCCCTCTTTCTAAACCAAGTACCGACAATTTGAGTTTTGGATAGTGTTGTTTTCATCTATATTTACACCTAGCTCAAATGTAGCTAATGGCAAAGATTGGGACACTGGGGTAAGCTTAGATTGCTTTAGGATGTGAATGAGGTCATTGCCGCAAAGTGAGCCGCATCAACCATTTAACATCTAATGATGAACGTAGACATTCGTATGGAGATGACTGCGCATCGTAACACATTCAAGTACAAGAATATACCTAGATTCCACTTGTTTAGCATCGTATATTATCTCTCAGGCACGAATCTAGAAGTAACTTGAACAGGTGTAATAGTTATTTAGAGCTGATTTCATAGTATTTAGTCTGAGGGACAATTAATTAATGAAAGTGAAAAACATTTCGGTTGCTCCATCGCATATCATATGTCCGTTTGACATTTGGACAAAAGTGTCCCATCAATAGTCGATTTCAAGACGCAATAATCACATCCTGATTACAATAATTAAAGGTCAACAAAGAATTGCAGTACATATACAAAATGGTGGTTTATAATTAACAGATATGTGGTTATATCGTAATGTATTTCAAGTGTCCGGTATCGGTATCAAAAACATTGACATACCTCAACCAGGGTCCATGCTGTCGCCATGGACATTACAAGCTCACACGCATTCTTATTGTTGAAATGGCGCCTTCTAGCAAAAGCTCCCAAAAACCCCAGTTAAGCGCCGCAACGCCATACCTCTTCCAAACACAAACTTCCATTATATGGAGTCAGTTTCAGGTATTTTTCTGTCATGTTTGTTAATAAAGGGGAATTTTAACAGTATCTCCATGGCTGAACGTGTGCAGAATGGTCATTAATCTTAAACATCAGTCACTCGGGCATTCGTGAAGTATGATGCCTGTCCTAAGATGCTATTAATAACCAAAGTCCTATCCGATGGACGCTAAGTAACCAATGATGCAGCATTTACCGCATTCATTAAGAATACGTGAGTTGATCACGATGAAGAGCATGAATATCAAATCCAATCTGCCACAAAACCGTCACCGCAGCACCATGTATGGTCAAGGAAAATACTACTGAAGAAACATCCGCTTATCTGTGTCAGATGCAATCAGTGAGCGATGTTAGCAATGTTGGTGTTTGTTGTGAGCTTACGGCAATGGGGGGGGATTAGTTGATTAAATCACCTGAATTAGACCAAACGCAACTTGAGTATTAATGCTCATACGATTGGAAACGCCTACTCTGCTCTTGTCATTGTAATTATAATAGATTGCCTAAAGGGAATTATCACATGACGCACACATGAAGAAAACGATTTGCCATTTGAAACCTACCATGATTAAAAAAGGGGACTAGAGGGAACTTGGTAAAATTAGATGAAATAAGTTAACGTCAGCATAATTATTTACGGTATGATAGCGGTGGTGAGGCTTTCATATTCGCTAACGCCACAATAGGTTGCCCTGGTGGTGTTATCATAGGAATATGCTGTACAATGAGTAGCATTGCATTTCGTGCCTCGCGTTATATTTGCGCTCTTTAAAGCAAATGCTGTCCCTTTCAATAAGTAGGTTAATGCATTTGCATTTGTTGGATATCAATCGAAACATGTTTTATAGTATGCTTAAATTGAGGAAGTTATTACTTGACCTGAATGTTTCAAATGATGCAATTAGTTGTACACAGATTGATTGCAATAACCATTATGAAGATATTGATCTTTACTATGAGGAAATCGTGAATTCGTGTGTCCGAGCAGCTGTTCAGTGTATTCCTGGGACTAGGAAACGTAAACATCGGCCTGGCTGGGGTGAAGTCAATCAGCTGAAAGCAAAATCAATATTGTGGTGTCGGTGGAAAATGGGTGCCCCACCTCTGGTGTTCTTAAAGACATCCACTGTAAAGCCAAACGGGATTATAAAAGGGCGTCACGGTACGTGATCAGCAATCAAAATAAGCTTGCGTCTGATAGAATGGCAGTTTCTTTGGCTACAAGTGATGGTCGCAATTTCTGGAAAGAATTACGGAAGAAGCATTTCAAAAATAAGTCGATCGTGTCCGTAATGGATGGCGTGCACGGCGACGACGAGATATGCAATGTCTTAAAAGATAAATATGAAATACTTTACAATAATGTGTCTTATAGTAAGTCTGCAATGGATGCCCTTAATGTATCATTGAGTCATGATGTACACTCTAATTGTGCTGGTGGTACATGTGGCTCTTTGCATGCTATCGACATTTCACAAGTCAGGCAAACAGCTTGTAAGCTTAAACGAGATAAGACAGACGGTGTTTGTGAAATAACTTCTGATCATATACTGAATGGCTGTGATGAGTTATATGCCAACCTATCAAAACTTTTTACTATGATGTTGAATCATGCACATACGCCACGTGGTATGCTAACATCTACGCTTGTTCCTATTCCTAAGAACAGAAAAAAGTCATTGAATACTAGTGATAATTACAGAGGAATCGGGTGCCATGTTGGTCACCGTTATGCAGGCGCACTGAGTTATGCTGACGACGTCGCTCTCATTGCTCCTTCTTTAAATGCGGCCAAATCTATGCTTAAAACTTGCGAAGAGTTTGCCAAGGAATATAATGTTACATTTAACACATCAAAAAGCAAATTGTTGCTTTTTAATTGTCAAAAGCGCGATGTGAATCTACAACTGAACAGTGTTAGATTAAATGTAAGTGAACATGCTATCCATCTTGGATCCTATATAGGAAGAAATTCCGAACAATTGAATATTCATGCTGCATGTGGTGATGTTGTGTCGAAAACTAATATGCTGATGTCAAGATTCGGTCACTGTACAGTAAGTGTTCGTAATACACTATTTGACAAATATTGCACAAGTTTTTATGGATCCCCAGAATGGACGCTCTCGAGTAATTCATTTAAAAGCTTACGTGTCACTTGGCGCAAATGCATCCGCCATATATGGAAATTACACCCTAGAACAAGATCAATGTATATTCCTTTTTTAGCTGGTAGATTACCTCTAAGAGAACAATTAATGTTGCGATGTATGAGATTTTTCTTAAATAGTCTTAATAGCATGAATCATCTTGTATCGGCGGTTAGCCGATTATGTGCCTTAAGTAATTCGAATGTCGCAAATAATATAAGATATATTATGAGTATCGTTAATCTTAATACTGCTACGATTACGACCAGACCATTACTTTTAATGATATGTCAAGCAAGATTTGTCTCTCGAACATTGATCAAGAAAGATTGAACTTTGTTAACTCAATACAAGAACTTTGTAGGGCCCGTGAATGTGAATATATTACCGATTTTTTTAAAGACGATATCAATGTTCTACTTAATTTTATTTGCACATTATGATGGCACCCCACGCTTCGTTAAATGATTGCACTTGATCGTCATAAAATATATGTACCATGAGTGCGAAATAAATGCTATTATTATTATTATTATTAAAGAAGATGAGATTTTGTTAGTTTTAACAAATTATACGCGGAGACCAATGCGCTAAGAATTTTAATTTCTGGACCCATTTCGTTTAATAACGTAGTTTCCTGTCCTGCATCCATTTAACAGAAACATTGACTGTCTCGAACAGGACGTTTGTAAGAACGCCCACATATTTCCAATCGAGTCCTTGACAATTCTTGCTTGCTTCTTCATGATGAACAAGACAAATATTCGTTCACAATCACTATACATTTTAAAAAGTACCCAGCTGTTATCATTGTGAATGAAATCCATTAATTTTACAATTCTAATCATAATGAATTGGAGTTATTTCATTAGGGAATGCAGCAGCAGCCCTGAGATGGTCAGGTGGAGTCATGATGGCATCTTCGTCCATCGGAACATTTGACTCATATAGTTAAGTGGCCGTTCAGATTTAGGTTTGGGTATTGCCATAAAATTAAAAGTTCTCGTACGAATTCAAACATTGAGCATCAAAATACCTCCTATGTATCCCGCTAATTTCAATCAGGTTGACGCAAAAGGTGCTAAACCAACAGCTGCATACGAATACAACACTTACACGTCAGCAGTTTAGCAAGTCAACATAGATTTGACATCATGTTTAGTGTATTCGTGAAGTTAAACACTTGGGAAAACCATTCATGCATATCTTGGAAGTCTAATCTGTATTGGCCATTGAATGATATTTGTATATTGCGATGATATCTAAATGATCTATAAGATGCATCGACAAATATTTCACTGAGTAGAGCATATTGACGCTGTGTGCAGGATAGTGGAACGCCTTTTTAGGCAACCGACGTGGGTAAAATGAGCATTTGCGATTGTTGAAATCCTTTCTTTGTATCAAAATGACCTTATCAATGGCTTCGAAGTAACTGTACATGACAAATAACTCTCATTACACGACCAAATGATCGCTAATCACTTTCAGAACAATCGGTTTTTTTCGTCTCTTCTAGTATATAACACAATTGGCAATTAGAAAAGGACGAATTGTCATCTGTGCAATAAATAAGCTGGCCTTTTGTTCTTATTTTCTCCATTCCAATCTATTTTAAAATGGATACCACGTATCATTGCTGATAAATACGGCCGGCTAGATGAGCAAAATAACGTGGTTTGGACTGGTTATTGTAACATAATGCTACTTGAAAGGCACAATGTGTTTACTGTAAGACCACATAGAATGAGCAAGAGCTTTTCCATATTGGGTTTCGTATCCCTGGATAGTTTTGCAGATTAAGAGTCAATTCGCATGCGCCGTTGACAAACAGAGAGGGACCATATCTGCATGTTTTAGACAATGCGCTTAATGGTACTTGTCTGCAATAATAATGCAGATCCTGGCAATAATTGATTAAGGATTGGTATGATAAACAGAAGATGATGATGTTTACCTAATCCAAAGCACTAAGGTAAAGGATGTTTATACGCGTGTTCAATAACAAGTAAGCGTCCATGACAGTTGATGAATTAACGAAATTGAGTTCCATTCTTTCCTGTTCTCGGTAACTGAGGATCCTGCATTCTATATATGCAGCATGCGCAAATGGCACGGGGGAAAAGGCCTCACCCGTAATGGTCTGGTTTGATGTAAAAGTAGCACACGCAAAACATTCGAAACGCCGTCCATTCGTTGATTCAGTCACTTTCTGCCACTGTATTTACCATATGCAAACCAGACAGATGGCTCCACAATTGATCCCTGTCGTATCAAGCTATTTTCGCCTCTAGGAGTTAAGTGGCGGTGGCGGAAGGGAGGGAGGGAGAGGGGGTGAGTGTTGGGGTTTTGTCAACCGCCTGCATACGACATGTGTTAGATTTAACGAACGTGAGACACATTGTTACTTGTTAAATCATAGCATGTATTTTTTCTAGATTGATAATTATTTGTGAGTAAACAAAGTTAGCAACAGATAAATTTCGTTAATTTTCATTTTCCTTAGATGGATTATGCAGTTTGATCATTCAGGGATGGATCTGATCTCTATGGTAGCTATGTTCATATTCCGCATACCATCAATGAGAGTCCACTACAATTAATACGATTGCGATATACCTAAAAGCGATCTCCACTGAATGGTTCTTTAATCATGACGATATTTAACCAAATCATCTTGTAAACAATAGAGTCGATTCCCCCACACTAGAATGTCCTGTCTATTTAACCATGTGTTTATTATATTGAATGTCGCTTCATACAACTTCAATTCAGAATTCGGCTGACCTTAGCTATTCCTTACGGAATGTCGAAACACCTTCAAATATGGTGCCATAGACAGCTGTTTGCGAAATCGCAGATCCTTAGCCCTAGTAGTGATTAACGGCCTGCGTCAGGACGTCGAGATTCACGAGAAAGAAAATCGTTATGGGATTTTCATGTTAGTAAATCAAAATCCCCGACTTTCAGAATCCAACATCTCAATGATGTCCCTGAGGCAGCCCTGGTGAGTGTAGGCGCCAGCATGGGTGTCTCAGGGTGAATATATGATGTGGGTATATCCTTCGGCTGCTATGTATAATTGGGAGCATGTGGCGAGTATTGAAACATGGAGCATTCAATTGACCCAAATTATAATTCACCACATAAGCTTTTGTTTTAGTAGATGGTATGGTCAAGCTGGGAAAAGGTTTTATGATGTCTGCTGAGAATATATGTAAGAAGGTGAGCGCGCAACATTTGTGGAGCTCCTATATTATACAAAGCAGTGAAACTCCACGCGGGTTCAACCTGGACTATCGAAAGTTTCATCTTACCTATGGTGCATAAACTATATGCGCATTCTTCTTATGTACACGGGAAGAGTCAGAGCGCATGAATTAGCCCTCAATTAGATCAGGAGAGGTTCTGCTTGTAACTATATTATTATGAGCTTGATACGATCGATGGATTATCTCATTCCTGGGAAGTCAGATAATTTGCATATGCTAATTCAAATCAACCGAAAGAGGCAAAGTAATTGCAGAAGTCAGCCAGTGAGAACTTCCCTCGACAGCTTTATTGCTCCTTTTTGTTAGAGAGAGTCTCTAGCTAGTGTATTTGGCGCGTAGTGTTCGCCATATTGTATAACAGTGCATTACAATCAAACGCATGGAAGTGGTGAGGGGTGCATCTACTGCTCACAAATCTTGCTCAGACTACGCCCAGTGCTCTCAATCAATACTATGGACTATTACGGGTAAATTATGCTAACATTAGCCCCGAAACGACATTTACGAATACTCATCATGTCTGGAACCTCTCTTTTTAATGACTGGTAGACTAGTACATGACAGAGGCGAGGATAATTATGCGTACAAGAGCACAGTCTGTTGCAAAATTTCGTCCATTTAAACTGGTAAATGGAGCAAATCTCTTTGACTCATTGTCTTCAAACCCACTTTGTTCTCGCTGATGCAGATTGTTCACGAGGAAAAGCTCTCTGCCTGTGTTCTCGCTTGCATTAAGCGGCCATTACTGCGATGCAGTTAGCCATTTATTCGATAGATGTGATGCCTCCCCCCCCCCCCCTCCTCCTCTTAAAGTGTCCTAAGCAACGTGTACTCCGCACAGGGGCGACAGCACATTGCATAAGCGAATGCAATTTAAGTAATTGGCTTTATGGTCTCTGCTAGGGAAAATTTACGGATATGTGCTTACATTACCAAAAGTGTTAAGTCCGCTACACATAATATATAATATGCCATTGTCCAGTGTACGTTATTTACCCTTAGATTATTCGCAGACATATGGTTGTGTTACATTTGCTAGGTGTTGGGGAAGAATTTTGAGGGGATGGGCCGTACTGTTGGTGTGTTTTACGGTGAGCTAAAAGTGTCACGAGAGCGCGACTACGGTTTTCGACAATATGGTGGCTTTATTCTAGTTTACACTTAGGTAATGATTGATTTCAATTAATTTGGCTTCAATCAGCAGGTGTAAATTGCATGTTAGATTATCAAGAGGGCTGTGGTATAGGGATTGGATTGAATTATTTAGTCGACGCTGATGCATATTTCGTTACTCCTTCGATATATTGCACGTATTTCAACATTAGCCATCATACACGCCAAATTTGTGTTGATTATGTTCAACGACAATTCCCTTTGATGGGCGATCAAGGAAATATATCTGTTTTGAGGGCCGTTATTCGGATAAAAATATACGAGCTTCGACACGTCGACAACAATATAACTTCTTCATCCTGTCACAAGGACTATAAAATGGTGTAAGCCGAAAATATACCAATCTTGTGTTTCAGTTTGAAGGTCGGTCACTTTCATATACCGACTCTAACGATCATTACATGAAGGAAGACATATGAGTATATGGGAAATGTCCGAATTGTTAGTTTCGAATATATTGCGCCCCGCAAACATACGTAAGAACAACGTAATGTGGGGGCATGATGCTACTTTGAGCATACTAAGAAATGCCCGTCTATTACTTGTAAAATTCTAACTGCGTTTATTCGTACCTGAGATGACAAGTACATTAGTGGGTTATGCATAATTAGTTGTCTGCCTAAGTCCACTCACAAAACCACCATAGCAAAGATGCTAAGTCAAAAGACACATATCAGTATTGGTGACAAGCTCATCATACAAGCCCATACATATGAAGCAATAGGTTCATTACATACCAACTTTATCCTCGATATCCATTTGGAACGGCCTCGAAAAGTGAATCAAAGAGATTGATCTCCTTTGAGCACTTCCAGTAGAACATTGACCTCAAAGTAGGAGGATAATATTACTTAAAAAAAGGCCAGCCGAAAGGAATCTCTGCCATGCCAATTTATCCACCGATGCTGAAATACAAGCAGTATCAAACGCATTAGCTAAACTTTCAAACGCCCTGGTTGATGAGTAAGACAAACTCATGGAAAAATTTAATACCTTTAATCCTTCATTTTACAGCCTGACGAAACATGCACTCATCAAACAACTAATGACCTAGCTCGATAGCTGGTGCAGTGGCGTATTACAACTGAATCGAGCAAGAGCCATGACGAGATTTGCGCGGAGAAGAGGTAAAAATTGTTGGCAGAATGAGA
>JAXDRA010000267.1:0-20401 GCA_034190875.2 Urechis unicinctus | reverse complement strand
TATGATTATTAAGCACACGCTTGTTGCTGAAATACAAGCCACATTAGATGTTTAGTTCACTTACCCCTCACGCACATGGCATTGTCGATGACTAAGATGTTGCGTGAGACTTTGCTCATTTGGATTGTCCTAATAATTAGATATCAGCCGGACGATACTCTAATTGCCTTGTGGCTATAGACCGAAGCAATGTGCTGAGAGATGCTGCATCTCTGGGTTCAGGCATAATTTTATGGAAATACCATTTGATTTCGACCGTGTTGGTCTGCCGCTTATGCCTCTGAAGCCTTACATTCTCTGATATCTTGACGCAAAGGCGCCATTGTTCGCGGTGGAACGGAAATAATTTGAAGGAATGGTAACGGCGATATGATCAGCTTGTGAAGAGATGTGTAAATTTTCGGTTATGCCATATGTTCCATAAGAACTTGTGACCTACCATACTGTGGTCGTACACTGCACGAGTAATCCACACTCTATTCGCCAATACTTGCGTTCATCTTCGTTGTCGATTACGGAAGATGTATGTGAGGCGCTTTGTATTTTGCAGACTTTGTCACTGGGAAGGCAACAAACTTTTTCTTTCTTTATGTTGTTTAATACAATCAGACATTTTGTTGATCAAAAGCTGATTGTGCTTTATGGGTTAAACTAGATGCTCAGTGTCTATACTGGTATTATCAATATAAATGTTCAGAGAGCACCATTACTACAATGTCTGCACTCTAATAAGCAGATTACATTTCAGATTTGGTATAGTAACGACTGATAACAAGACATCCCGTAAAAGCGGATCTGGTTATTGGCGTGACAGCTGTCTCCATGTCTCAATCAATATAAGATGCATATTAGACAAGCATCAAATTTCCTTGATGAAATATACAACCTATCAATAAAATGTATTTGTCATTAATGACAAACGTTTAAATGATTATTGTAATCGAAACAGTAGCATTGAATATGCCGATCAAAGCACTATCACAGTAAATGCAGAAGCGTTATGCAGGTATGGGTATCAAAGCTACAATTGCAAAGCAGTTACCTCTATTGCGATCAGTCAGCCGTCCTTATCGAGTTCAGGTTGATCAATGAGCTCTAAAGACTAAAATGATGATAAAGAAGGCAGGTAACTGTTTATGGCGTATTACGGTTACGACACTAGATATGTCTGCATGTGACGCAAAGCATAAAAATCGCTCTGTTACTTGTGGTCATTAGTACATATCGGAAGCATCATATACACCTTCAAATCAATCAATAGACACACATAGTCCTACAAGTATAAATCGTTCTCATTGTACGCCACTTTAACAGGCAATACCTGTTCTATGCCGACACCAATCTCCTCATAGCTTAAGACCGATTCTCAGGCCTTTAGGCAAAGGGCGTCTAAAATATGGATGCGGTGAGGATGATTTTATGCGCACTGTTTATCTCATAGGCTTTGGTTTTCTGCATTGACGATGTCATTTAGGAAGCTGTATATCAAATAATGTATAAGTAAGCGGTAATTAGTGTCAAGCATGCTACGTGAATTTAATGTAGTTATCTTACGAGCCGCCTTTCTCAACGATGAGGATTATTTGTCCCGACGTAAACATTTCATATCAGCAATTTGAGAGGTGTTACGCTGCCTACCGATAATGCGCAGCTTCATAGATGATGATGCGAGCGTAAACAATCGTCAAGATAAAAGTAATAGATGTTTGTTTTGGTACGAGGAAAAATACCAACGGATAACTAATTATAATCAACACCAACGAACCATTACGCGGTCACAACTTCTATGGCCTTTGGCATATATCGTTCAATGAACTATTTGTCATCTGTTTATGTAAAATTATTTCAGTAAATACAACTCATACTTCGCTATCGTAATTATCATTGGCCCGACCCTTGAAGATATTAAAGTTAGCGTTGGTTTTCAAAACAAACCAAATGATGAAATAATTATTCTTCCTAATGGTACCATCAGCTCATTGAAGTGTAGTTGACGCATATATCCATACATGCATTGTTCGGGCTCTTTTGGGGCAATGTCATGAGTCCCATCTTACTCACTGCATAAAGAACTACCATGGTTTCCTTATAATTGGAATGATGATATTCAGCAGGCCCGGTAAACAAGCAACTCAGTCATGATATTGAGCAGGAGTGCACCATATCTGCTTTATATTTCCGCTGATTCTTTTTCGCGATGCATGGTTTGGCAATATATTTAAATGCGGGAGACAATTACTCATACTCAGCTAACGATAGTATGTCACGCATTTCTGACACTCATACATGATCACGTATGCAATTATTTTAGAGTTAAGCTACAGTGAGTCTTTGCTGACTGTTGTATATGATCAATCGAATTATCTATTGACGGTGGAGCGTCATATTTACTGCCCACTGGAGGGACATCGCATCTTTGAAAAGCGGCAAACAAACAAGTATTCCGTATAGACAAAATCAAGGTAGGATTTAACCAGTTAAGGTTAAATTATTATCGTTATGACGATAGCACGCTATATATTATGGTTACGATAGCCGTTAACGATAGCTACACAATACTCATTATATCTCACGTGGGGCTTTGCCATTCCTGGGCATAATTTCTTTCGATGCCATTC
Source organism: Urechis unicinctus (assembly GCA_034190875.2). NCBI lineage: Eukaryota > Metazoa > Annelida > Polychaeta > Xenopneusta > Urechidae > Urechis > Urechis unicinctus. Next base: position 17,783 of record JAXDRA010000267.1, on the reverse strand, counting down.
AATTCACTAGCCTATCCAACCATAAAGCTTTACTACTCGCAAGCACTAACAAGCTCGGAGTTTATTCATTCCTGAAACATACCATAAGAGGGAAACATTAAGTGGCCACTCGTATCAAACGGCTTACAGCTATGCTAAGAAAGCTCACACTCGCCTCTGCGTAAATACGGGACCACGACACCTGTGATTAGGATGGGGCATTGACACAGCGTCTCTTCAAACCATATAAACCAATCAGATGTCTCGAGACGTTAGATCAATAGTCCCATGTGCTGTTGTTGATTCTATGGTAGCGTCAATGACAGGTGTGTGTTGCACTCATTTTCAAGTCGTCTTAACCAGACGGCACACCGGTCATCAGACCCTGGATAATATGTGGTATTGTTTTGACCATAGAACATGGTGTTATCCATGTACAGAGCAGCAGCTGTCTGTGGGTATTATTCTTTTACGCCGAAATTCCTGCCTCAACAGCAATCTGAAAATGCATAATTGGAGCTTGGCGATAGATCATTTCGTAAATTGAATGTTCAAATGATGGAGATACGAACGGCATAAATATTATACTGGGTTTTGTATATGATAGAGATCTAATTAAGCTAGCAATATTTAAACACGCAGCGCTACCGCTTGCTTCTAGTCAATCTAATGAGTAGACAACTGTTTTACAGACATGTTCTATCACTCACTGAAGTATGCATTGAAAAATAAAAACAGCCGGCGACCAGGATCAGACACAGTCCCGTGACCGTTCGGTCTTTTGACGTCATTTAATAGATTTTTTATACAAGACCAGTGTGTTAGTTAATTGATAATTGCCATAAGTATATAAAATCAATTGTGGCGTATGCACATTGAACAGCAATTATTAGTCGCTCTTGGAGTGAGGCTTAATGATCTGCGAACAATTTCATCATGCTTTGCAAAAAAAAAGAAGATTTTATCAACTAATCGTTTTATTTTGTGCACGTTGAGTCTTTATTGTGTTAACTGATCGGGCCGAAATGCAACTCAGTACTACAAACACTATGTCCCGTGTATGCCAAAGCGTGATTTGCACGCGAATGCCGCTAAAACAATCAATATTTTGTCTCTAATGACACCTATTGCCTCATGGCTATAACCAAACTCAAAGTGATGAGTATTGTAGCTTCCATGGGCGCAAACATGATATTAGGAATTACCGAGGGCATAGATTGCATCAGCTCTGATTTATCTCGACAACTTATGAACTAATAATCAAATTATCTGTCAGGAATTATGATCATAGGCGGATTTGTTTCGCTCATTTACAGGCTCATCAAAGAGTTTGGTCGAGTAAACCCTCAATGTGCAGCAATTAGATCTATGCTAATGTAAACACGAGTGCTACAACCTGTCATAACATTCAATTTGGGTCGTGTTAACCAGATGGCACACCGATCGTCAGGTATTAAACAATAGGCTATATTGGGTTAACCCCAGAACATCGTACTATCCATGTAAAGCACGGCAACTGTCTAATGTCAGCTACCGACGACATTGGCTCAGTTGAGAAAGATATCATTACCACAAGGCTCATGAATAGCGGGGCTACATTTGCTCAGAATTGTTGCAGTGTCTCGCTTCAGATACTCTGCAGACATATTAATATTGGTCTTCATGCCTGCAACATAGTAACACAAAGTTGATCCCGACAAAGTAGTATGCTTGTCTCTCGCATCCCTTGGAGTGGACTCGAGCGCTCACAAAGGCTGGTTATGAGTATCCTAGTCAATTCATCGGCGATGTCATTAGACACCAAATACTACATACTTCAAAGACCTATGATCGCATATGTGTGGGATACAGGAGCGCACAAGTGGGAACAGGTGGTTGTGAATTAATATTTTACCTATAGTCTTGCGTAGAAAACTTCTGGCAAATCCGAGAGCAATGCAAATCTAGTCGTCTAATTAAAGCAGCATTTACAAGCACGAACTACCAATATGTTTTCATGAGCGGCTGTGTTATCTTTGATGATATCACTGACCTAATTCAATAACGGCAGAAATTGATTTTGTTTGAGTGCCCACACGTAGTTGAGTGGTTGATGCAGAACGAGTAGCGTTAACAATAAAAGTAATCCTTGTGGTTTGTACGTTAAGAATATAAACCTGGCAATGATCACAATAACGAAATCAATGATCAAAAGGCATTTTACCTTTAACAAATTTGTCTTCCAAAGTCGACAACATGTTATCTCGGAGACGTCTGCATTCCACAATTTTGGGTAGATTATGTGTCCTTAAAAGTTGTACGACTACCCGCACTGGTTGTGGATCGAATCTCACCGTTGCTGATATTGTCGGACAAGAACAAGGTGCTTGGGAGAAATATTTGCCCACCACGGATATAAAACTAAAACGCATTTTTTCCTTATAACGTTATCACTTTGACCAGCTGATTGCAGAATCGCACGCCACTTATATATGATAAATTAGCGGCTCTGTCATAACAGGCACTTCCTGTCAAGCCAATAGGCAGGAGCTTGATATGTCGTTGCTGTCTTATAGAAAACACTGCCTTCTGAGTTTTGTTTAATACAAGGTCAAGCCATTAATGGCTGTAAATTCCTATTAGCGGTTTCTTAATATCCAAGAGGCAACACCATGTATACAAAAACGAGAATGTCAATGTATCATTTTACCATTTTTTAGAAAAGGTGTACCACTGCTGATATTGGTCAAGTTAATCAAGTGTCTTAATAAGAGGGCTTGTACAATAAATTGCTTAACTGGATTCACGGGCTCCTATTGCCCTTATTAAGTCTTCACTATGTTTTGGAGGATCACATAAATATATGCATAACTATAGCAGAATAGTGAACAGCAAAACAATGACCATATATACGGTTATCCAGGAATTTCCTTTTGTCTGTGATTTTGTCAAGATCTATGAAACATTTCCATGACAATTAAAAATGCATGATACATGTGTCATCTTTTGTGCTAGGTGATGTGATGTTTTTACAGGTGTGTATCAATAATGCAAGGACTTCTGCCAAATGCATTGCGCTAAAAGAATCGTTTATCTTTCGGTGTGTCTCAGGGACCTTATGTTGTAGGCGTCAACATTATTTGTACCACAATAATTAGCAGATCTATCATACGTGTCGAGATGCAATAATCATTACGGACCCAAATAGGAAGCTAAGCTGTCAATATCAGAACCTCCATGGAGTGATTGCTTGACATCTGTCGTGCAATATATCGAGTATACTACATTCTCCGTGTGTAGAAATAAGCCCCAACAGCCAACACATAACCAACCTTGGAATCTTTCGTTCGAATCATTGCTAAACGTTGTAGGTACTACCTCAGTTTAATAGTTAGCATATGCAACAATGAGCCGGTGTGAAATGCAGGTTTTCTGATTTTGCCAATAATAGTCGAATATCTTCCAAAAAATGTTACTAAACACCACTGTGCAAAATATATTTACATATCAAATGCCTATGATGGCCTCTTGCACAATTGACAGATATTTAACGACCAAGGTAGTGGGTTGAACCTTAGGGTATCCCATTATGGATCATCACCCAGTGACAGAATATATCCTGTGAGTTTGCGTAATGTCCACAATTTCTTATGCTTAAATTCTAGCAAATGTAACTGTTCAGACATCACTTCATCTACAAGCATCATTTTCAATGGATTCTATTAACTGGGTCTTACTGGAGCATTTGTGCACCAAAGCCACAAAGAATGCATTGTGTTTGCCACCTATTATTTTGTGTCAGGGTAGTAAGGCTGAGTGCTGACATCCCCGATTAAGACTCCGTACGGGACCAGTCCACTCTATTGTTAGTTCTAAACACAATTGCATTTATCTTGGCAATAAAACTGTACAAGTGCTAAGGCCACGTTAGGCACTTGTCTGTCTCTAGCTGCCCATCTGCTGATATCATGGGACCGGGGAAGGAAATATAAACATCTTCATGTCCTAAATTATCATAATCCTGGCAGTTAAACCGTTAATATCGGATCTTACAAAAGCCGTAATTGCCCAATTGACGCAATTCATCTCCTATATACTTAGTATCCACATGGACTAAATCGGTCACTGCTGAGAGCATCGGTTCTGGCATGTTATTATATTTGATGGTGCTAACACATTATGTCACTCTCCATTGCTAGCCTCAAGCATCGTCGTGATGATTGCTATTATGCAAACACTCTCATGTAAATGATATGTTAAAGTTCCATCATAAATGTAAACCACAACTGCATGCTTACTTAATAGTTTTGGTGGCTCAGTGGTAAGTGACGCCGATCGCCCATAATCCTCAATAAATCACCAAGACACCAGAGGTAACGAGCTGCATAATTTATGATTCTGGTAATACGCCTATATAAGCCTTCCTCGTGAAGTAAATGTTCAAATACAGATACCATGCATGCCAGTGAGTAACTGAAGACATCCCTATCCCTGGCCAAGCCACCTCTCAATGGAGATGCCTCAGATACTGTGAAATAACACTCAGTGTGCTCTATGTATACTGCTGGTAAGTAACACGAATTCGGTATGTACATTAATCCCGTTCATTCAGATGTAGATTACCAATTCTTATTTTTCCCCATAACCTGTTCCCAACCTTGATCTTCATCACTAAAAGTGCCATTCTAGCAAAGACGTGAAATTGCTTATGACGTCAGTGCAAAACGGATTTGCGAAACAAATCATTATCCAATATTGTACTGACTGTGGTGAGGTTTGGTAGCAAGGCGGCGTTTCTCTTCCCTTTATTTAGATTGGCGATTATCAAACAACAGTACTAATATTTGGTCTACAAAGTGCATTTTGCGACTGCCCAGTGAATTTAGTACCGCTCATCTGGTATAGCCACGGGCAGGATATTCTTTCTATCTATTTTCTAATCAATTGCAATATTACCAAAAGGTGACCAGTCTACTCAGCCAGTGCTATTATCGCATAGTTGAACAGTTTACCTCATATTTTCTTGTCTTATTGAGGAAAATACTGCATCGTAAGTAACTTTGGAAACGAGATTCTATCCCAATCTGTAATCGAGATAAAGGGTTATGCTGATGCAGTCAATAGTGAGGCTGAGATTATAGTGGCACAGTGTACATATTTGTCTTCATAAAAATGAACACCCCGAAATCTTGCATGCTTATATACCAGTATTAACTCATATGAATATACATACCTTTCAAGGCATCAATATAAATGAAGAACAATCAATCTTATCGGCATGATGATTGAATGAACAAAATAAATCTAAGAAGCATTTTTAGAGCTGTCGGCATATTTTATGCGGATATGGATCGACCACATGAGGGGTCAATAGAGGAGGATGCCAGCGCAAGCAATCTACACAACTCCAGGTATGAATGTATTGATAAAAGGGAAATATCTACGCCTGGCAGATGACAGCGTTGTCGGTTGTTAACCACTGCAATATATCTAATGGCGAAAACTGAGTTCATTGGTAGTCTATATATCATCTAGACCTGTTAATCTTTCAAATGAATACAGCTTATATATAGCCCAAATTACACTGTTTTAGAACAAAGGGAATGATGTGGCTATTAACCAGCATTTTATTACCGACAATATTGCCGAGCGTTTGTTAAATTATAATACCAAGCAACACGAATGGTCGCTAATGCATTTTCCTATCCCTGCATGAAAACGAGAGCTAGCTATTTCGGACCTGTAACGAACCCCGAACTACACAATAGCAGATACGAATGATAGAAACGAATCCTACACAATCGGAATGGCGATATTCCCTTAGTTACTCGGCATTATTGCCCATGTTATTAGGCAAATGTGCACCAAGAACAGTTAAGCATTTAGCACTGAAACTGTTTTTTATCAAGTGTATGAGCAGCATTGGAGAATAAGCTCTAAATGGCGACAAATGCCATTAAGACGAATCAAAAACCATTATGTAACCCGCTTGTGTTAGTCATATCGGTCGAGAAATACCATCTCGTCTTTCATAAGACTGTCTGCAGTGGAGATATTGATTGACGATAAATTGTCATGTTGAACACGACACGTAGGTAAACCCCAGGTGAGCCATAAATGGTATTCCTTTACGCGAGGTGACACCGACGTTCAGCGTGACGTCATTAAATTAAATACAGCACTGAGCATCGTGTAGCCATTACAGACAGTGATGATTTCCTTTACTCCCAATCAACGCTGCTTTCAAAGTAATCAGACACTAACGCACATGTACATAGTCGCAGAGATGAATCACCGACGCAATTCCCAATATTGATCGTCGCGCGGCATAAGTGGCCACAGTTACAGCACCATTTTGAGAGATCTCATCTTGGGGGAGTCAATCGACGAATGTGCTAAGGTATTCCTTAAAAACATGCATGAGGTCCGTTTGAACTCCACCTATCTTCTCTGACGAGCTTATAATGTGTATCTTGTCTATGATCCCGACCAGGCCACACGATTGGGGTGCCTCTGCTTTAAATGAGGACTCGCGTGGTGCTTTGTCAGTCGTGATAATATCGCCAAATGGAGCATTTCTGTTCTCAAGCAGTCAGTTTAAGAAATAAACGTTGAGCGTGACTTGGGCGTCCGTCGAGCCATCTTCAGCGCTTGTTATAGGATGGAATAATATTGCCGTCGGAGCATTTTGGATAGCACTTCCGTGTTTTGTGTACGATTGTTTGGTGTATGTCCACCGACGGTAAAACTTCCAGCCGGTTACGTGGGTAGCATGTGTCAATTGCTGTGAATAACGGGTGTATATTTGAGACAAATGCAGTGCATATGCAGAGCCGGTCTATTAACTATTACTTAAATGATCGCTATCCCTATCGGTCTAAGCATATATTTTAAGGTATAGTTTTTTATGCTCAGCTATGCGTACAAATTTGTAAATTCACCATCAATGAACCGATATAGTACTATCAAATTGCTTTTCTACTCGTTTGGATGATTCTTTTTATAGTCATCACCGAATCTTGTCGTCTGCTTCCACCTCCCATCCATCACCGAGCCTGAAGCCACGGTGCTTTTAAAGTTCCGTGGTACGCGCGCACGCCTCACGCCATGCATCCAAACGATCCACCTTGCGCGTCTTGGCGCATTCGATTTACGCCGACGTGGACATCTGAGCAACCCTATTTTCTCTTAGCTTTAAAACAATTGGCACGGCTCAATGTACAAGGTGTGTACATTTGCCCGCTTGCAGATCTGTCGGCTGTCAGTGTGACGAATATGAAAATGAATACCACGTGGTTACTTACCGTTTCGGTGTTAACGATACCTAGCTAGGTATATAAGAGCGATGATTGCGATATAACGTCACATAATATTTTGCTCGCATAACTTAATAACATATATACCTTTTTAGTGCCTCATAGGAGGTGGATTTCTAGTCAAATGTCTTTTTCCTCTTTTATTGTTCCCTCACCATGTAATATTGTGGCATTTTGGGTGCGGGGGCATATCGTGATTAATACCATTACATTTAGATATCTCATGTATCCTTAATCCAAAGCATTTGCTAAGATGCGGCGCAAGAGACCACACTTTAAATTCTACAGTGAGAGATCTTAATTTTTGTGGGGGGGGAGGGGTGGGGCGGGATTGTCAATGGGATTAATCACAAGCCAACAATTCGAACCCCGATGATGACTCTCATGGCCTGTGACTGTGAAAACTCAGACAACGCTAATATTGCAAAGCTTCTGCAAAATCGTTTCCCCGAAATACTAAATTTAATGAACTTGCACGGGCAACAACTGTATACCGAGTGATTACAGTATCATTGATCGCAGGTAAAAACGGTGTACCCTTTACCCACCTTCAAACAATTTCCTCCATTTTTTAAGATGCACAAATCGAAGCACGACATTCGTTCGGTAAATGAATAATGATATTTACGGGAATGATATTTAATGAAGCTACCGTTGCAGACAAGCATCCTAGCAGCAGTTTAATGAAATATCACAAACTATATTGAAAATCGTCAAAACACATTCTGAAATTCGAATTGCGTAAATCACGGTTCTGAAACAGATTGCTCAACTGATATACATTTTTACAGATACAGACACAGTCAACATGCAAGTATGGAATACGTTTACAGCATTCGTTGATGCTATTCAACAGCATGTTATTTTAGTCATCAATGAACTGTTCATGTTAGCCCAGACAACCACAACAGGTAAAAAATGTAGGTCAGCCGTCGTTGATTTTGAATGAAATGGTAGCCATGCCTATCCATTAGTAATATAGGCTAAATAATAATATAGGCTTAGTTGACACAAAGGAATAGTATTAAAAGTTAATGCTGCTTGTCTTGTTGACTTTTAGATATATTCAAGCGAATTGTTTGAATCACATCTGCATGGTTTGCTGACCATTGCTAGGCAAAGTTAGCAAGGAAGTTTTACTGAAAACGGGAAACAACAAACGACGAAGGCTTCTAAAATGTCCTGCACATGTTCCTTCGCATTTTGTCGATCCAGTATGTCGATGTCAATATTCATTACAGTGTACCTACTGCTGCATCTTCTTTTATTCTGTCATAAGAATAAAAGGATTCGGTTGGAAATTATTTCTTTCCTGTAGCCAAAGTGTGTAAACCAAGGGTGCCTAGGCAAATAATAACTTCAGGCGAGAGACCTCAATCCTGTGTATATATGCATCTCATAAGGCTTGGAGGTGGATACCAATTTGTTATTCGCCTCGTTACATTGAACAGCTCTAGTGCGATTTATGCCACAAACGTTTGATTCCTTACTATATGTAACATTCAAGGCATTGCAATAACGAATTCAAACCATATCATGTGATCACAGAGTTTGATTGAAACTTATTGATTGATGCAATCATTGCAATATTAACGGCCATATGTCATTTATCATCTGTTCGCTGGAGATTGATAGTGGTATGTTATCAGTTGCTTCCGTAATTGATATAAAGGCTCACACCATTGCACTACACCGAAAGCCTCATTGTTGAACCCATTAACACATCAACCTGTTTGTGACTTCTTTCATTATTTAACATAATGTGCGTGCAGTACTATTGTAATCTATCACGATAAGTATGCAAGTAAGCATTTGACTTCGCTTTGTTCATTGAACTAAGAATATAATCCACACAAAAATTGCTCTCAAGGTTGATTTTGTCTGTTGTCTTAATCAGTTGAGTGATCATGTGAGTGATCAATGCAATGGTGGATTTACTTTGAATGAACAGTTTTATCAATAAAATTCAATGCGCTATAGAATGACACAACACCAAGGTGCCAGCCTTGCTGTTGCGTTCATTACTGTTGGCCATGATATGGCAATCGAGAATGCAACATTAAACATGTACAGCCGGGCCAATCTTAAGTCTTGTGTCTGATGGCAAAACGGAGCAATATGATTCGATTGGAAAACATTTGCAGGATCAAATATGTAGCCACGGGCTCAACTGAAAGTGTGCCTAGGCAGATAACAACTTCACCTGTGTATATGATTGACATTATTGTAAGTAAATCTGAGTTTTATTGGGCTTGAAACTCTTCACCCATTTGACATTAGCTTCGTAACTTTCAACAGTTGTGATGCATTTTATGACGCTAACTTCCAATTCCCAAGAAGATCTAACCTTCCAAGCATTGAAATTGCGAATTAAGATCATGTTAGCCAGGATTCATCGTATATTATTTTCCCTTATACTATTGAGCTCTGTGGCGGGATTCCATGAGTCCGCTTCATTGAGAAAAACATGATTCGATACAGTATCCTACATGCACAACCTCAAACATAATTTCCCACAAGATATTCTATCTACCGAAAACCAACATAACACAACCCGCAGCATATTTATAATACATTGAAGATGTGCATGTTATGTCAGACAATATATTGTCTAATTGTTCCATTTTAATCACTCATTACTTACTTTCCCCCTTCATCAGACAATGCACTTTGGTATAACTCCACTAAGGACATTATCAGTATAAACAGCTTTTAAAGACTGTGTACACATTTGCAGTTGACAAATTGCACGCTATTGTTTCCGGTATTTAGTTTGGGATCGAGCACGAACTACGAAAACGCTGTTTTGACAATACATATCACAAACATGCCATCGCCTCAAAAGTGGTCGGGGTGATAAATATTGTAAACGCTTACATTTGGTACTAGAGCTGCAATTTTCTATATGCTATGAAACAGCATTTGCGATTTTATTTTTACGGATGTCTTTTTGTAGCCGAGATACAAGCACTTCTAGTGTAGCTAATACCACTATGTTAGACATCTTAACTAACAGATACCAATGCTATTTAAAATTACCCCAAAAAATACCGCTTATATTGGAATTATAGAATGTCTTTGGTAAAAGAATTACAAACGAAATGGCAATGGCGCATGACCCGTACGTGGATCTAGCATTAACTGAATTTTTTTTATGATTATTTGTATGCGGTATCAGCGTGCAGCTTTTTTTTAGGTTCCCTTCCCTTGTTCAGGTTTTCATTCAGAAAATGTCGGTACTTACGTGACGATTGCTGCTGTAGAACATAACTAATGATCTATATGAAGATCCTCTGTTTACGCTGAACAATGAGGGTATTCTTTGTCGAGGCATTTGTAGTCTTACTATCGACAGTATTACATCCTTAATCTGCCCCCGCCAGTCTGCTGTGTCAATATTGATCGCTATGATCCGCGACAGTTATCTCATCATCAATCATATTCATGCTCTTGGGCATAAGCTTCAACGCCATACGCGATGACTCAGTAACATGATTTCTGCGCACAGCCCTTGATCAATGTTATCCCATAAGCCCTTCAAACCCGTAAGGTGCACGCAAACCGGATCTTGGACAAGGGGGGAATGCCAACGGATCATGCAAGCCGAAGACGTTTGAATTATTGTGACAAATTGAATTCGGTCGATATTTCTTAGCTACAATTCCAAAGAATCATATCTGGCTTGACACCATGTACGGTGGCACCAATCCCGGCTACACGACACAAATCGGATGATTTCCCTCTTGAGCAGCCCTTACCCAATATAGTTGAGAGGGAGGGGAGGTGAAATTGCTGCATTGTGTCACACATGGAAAGACACGTGTTTAGTCGCGTAAAGGCTGGTAATTGACGAATGATATAAATTAGCCCTATGTGCAGAGAAGTAGTTCTCCAAGTCTAATAAGTTTATACTGGTAACATCTCAAATACAATGATTTGTCTGGCTATCAATAAACCAACAGTGTAAGTGTTCGGGCTTTCATATGATTACTGAGCTAATATCATAAGGAATATCTGCACAATAATCGACATCTGTTGTCTGGTTAGTTGCAAGCATGCCGTGTCATTGACGTCGTTTACACGCCGTTATGTACGGCAATGACTCTGGTATTAGGAAAGGATAACAGATATCCTGAAGATTTAACAACTCAAGTACGTTGTTGTTACTGTCAATAAGACTTTTTATTCAACGTACGGTATTACATCCTTCCTAAGCTACACAATACATAAACCTACTGTCACACTCAAGGGACAGGCCGTTTGCTACATGATTTGAGAAAATCTTGGCGAAATATTCCAAACTTCCCAGACGATTGCACTGACCGTGGATGAGTTTGCGTACCAAAGCCTCAATGAATAAATTGTGATCTGGGATATGTTAGTGTGAATTAAAAGTTAATAACACACCGTTCGTATGTCCCATTACGTGACCAATGTGCAATATAACATATGCGCTTGGCAATAAAGCACCACTGATTACATGGGATAAGCCTATATTATCCATTAGTTTGTTTTAACAGCCATTCTATTAATGGCATGGGGTTAAAGCAAAATTTTATTAGATATCCCACAATCTATTATGCACAAGAAACTAGAATCAGACTATATACGTTTTTGAGGTAACCCCAGTAACCTCATTACAATAAGCCATCTTAGTGATGCAGCCATTTTGGGTTTCATTTGTGCCAAGGGATTTTCATGAACACAATTAATGTCATCTGTACTGGTCAGATATCATTATTCACGCTGCATGTTACATGGTATCCTTCTTGATTGCCAACAATTAGTGTTGTCTCTATACAAGGAAGATAAATGACTGGACGTGTATGAGATATTTGACGCTGTTATGGTGTTGAAAGATGTATAAATGGCTGGCGTGTGCTATTTGATCACATCAAAATATTAGGCATTTTGCGGCCTGGACAAAGATAAAAAAACTTAATCAGAATTATAAATATTTCAATTTACCGCAAACAGTAGATAGCCTTTTTTCGTGGACAAAGATACATATTTTTAATCAGAATTCTAAATATCTACAGCCCCGCAAACAGTAGATTTTATTCACCGATAAGAAATGTCTTTGAAATTACGCATACAATATATCAAAATTGTTGTTTTAAGAGCCAAAGTCATAAGATATATACATTTCGATGATGATCTCCCCCTTTGAAATAATACATGAATCTCAATTCTAAAGTATGCACCATTTTGGGGTTTAATTCAAACTGTTGCTTTCATGTTTGCTTATATAAACTTTCAATTAGAAAACCCCCCTTACATGTGCAATGCCTTATTGAGGAATTGGAGGCCTGTACTGATAATTTATTAAATGTGGCATTATCTGTTGTCAGTCGTCAACGTGAATAACTTTGCTAGCAGTATGCAAGGGTGGCATTGATAAACTGACGTCATCCTGGCTAAGGCGAACTCGCTTGAGAAGTAAGGCACTTTGCATACTGCTAATGCGTCCTGTCGTGACGTTTCTGGTTGCGACAGAACAATACAGATTTGTGGTTTTGATTGGACGCCTGACACGTGTCTCAGAGGCTGTAAATGAGGTTGGTCACCTGAAGGCGTGCCTCTTTCGTTTGTGTCAATTGCAAACATAAACATAGCAAGAACATCACGGAAATAATCCACAAGTGGTTTTGGCAATTAATGTATGCGCAATTGACTTACCACTTTATTGCCATCCATATGGGTGCCTTATCTTATACAGCTGAGTGCAAAGGCGATATACTCTTACCATGGTGTGTATTATATATGCTTGAGGAAATGTGACATGCTTCGTCTATGTTCAACGTGTCACAGACATACTACTTGTACGGCACATATGCAGCTCCTATATGTTTGAACATTCATCCTTAGATTTTCTTGTTAAACCTTTGATTACTTTCACAATCATGTGGAATACAAGCATTTCTCAAAGTAGATGATTACAATAATCCATATCCAAAACTGAAGGATTGGCATTTGTGCTCGCCATCATCTCCTTTGTTTCTCGTGACATGGAATGGTCACATTCGTACATTCGGGAGAAAGGCTTCACAGACATTCAGGCTCTAACTTGCGCAATCCTGAAACTTCATATAGCTGGGTTCCCGTTATGCTGAAACAGACCCCATGTGTAATTCAAAAGCTGTTGAACAATGCTATCCTATTTTTTAATTATGCAATGTCAGCTTTGGTAATTTGCTCGGCTCTTAGCCTGTAAGAAGCAGCACAAAGTAAACAGTGCAAGTGTATGGTATGATATCGTGAAATCTATATAGCAGCAAGCCAGCGAAGCAAACTCAAACGCTAGTAATTTGGTCAATAAAAGCCCGGGTTGGGACTAATACGAATCCTTAAACTATGTTCGTAGGTTGGCCGATCCATGTGACTTCCACCGTGGCAATGGTGGTACTGGTGAGCCAATTGAGGCGATCAAAGTCTTCGAGATGCCGCACTTCAATTGCGTCCTCTGTTAGGGCCTTAGTGAAAAATTCACAACTGGTGCTGTCTACCTCCAATGGTCATGAAAGATGATTTCGCTTAACGAAGCCTCAACGATTCTCGTATATTTTTTGTCAAATTAGTGTCAATTGACTACCATGGACACTATTGATGTAATCTCTTCTGGACTCACATCAGTATTAAAGGTCATATTAGATGGCATCCCTCGTGGCAATGTCTCTATATGCATGGACGAGAAATGACTAGATGAATGAAAAATGAGACGCTGTTATTGTGTTGATAGATGTCATGTCGACTGCCGTATGTTATTTGATCAGCTAGAACGCTTATGCATATTGTGGTTTGGGATAGGATACGGATGTTTTACCAGTACACTGGATGTCTACAGCCGCGCTAAATGTAGATGACCTGTATTTACTAACTAGATTGCATGGAAATTCCGTTGATATTTGGAAATTACGTATATAATTAATCAAATATTTTGCGTCAAGAGATATATCCATTTACACTGAAGATTACCTTCTTTCAAAATATGCACATTCTCGGTAGTTCCATTCGATTTGTTACTTTCCTGTTTGTTTGACTGTACGCCATAACATTAGAAGAAGTGGGAGATCTGGCTGTGGGATCGATGGCCTGTAGTAATGATCAATAAAACATGACATAATCTATCGTCGATTGTTAACAGTAATTGTTATGACAAGCAATACTATGGAGCCTCTTGCTGGAAGAGTCAGGTTAGCGATTTTCTCCCCTGTTTGGAGCAACAATACGATGTTAGATAGGATGATGACGATGTTGCCCAATTTGTGCGCGCTCACAAGCTCTCACACAGCATGATGTAAGCTATAGGGTGCATGAATAGCTTTAACCATTCACATCTGACTATGTTACTCAATCAGCATTATGGAGATTCTATAGCGATCTTTGCGCACTAACAGTCGTTTCTAGCTCGTGTTGAAGATAATGACACGTAGTCCAGTCACAAACATTGTATTTGTCAAATATGCAAATACTACCGTATAGTGTGTAATCTCTAAGTCAAGTGCAGTAAAGGGCGTTTTAAGGAAATGGCATACCTCCCATCCATTGCTGCTTTCAGTTTTACTCTTGGCACGAAATGTTCCCCATCCGTGTTTTGTTAACACGGCTTAAATAACCACATCGTTGTATTTTCATTTTTTGATAAAATCAAGGACCATTTAATGCTTCCAAGACAAGGTGCTAACTGTTGTCCAAGAGGTTTATGGTCAGGTTATTCTCCTCATGATTGCACAGTAGACCTGAGATGCCTCTGTAATCAGAAGCCCCTTATTAGGTATTCCTTTCGCGCTCAATAATAAACCCCATGTCATAAACACAAAAACGCTCTTCCACAAAAGTAAACAACACCTGCTTATATAATTCAAACAAAACTGCATTGGTGATTCAGAGCGTTTTGATGCCAACATGCTATTGATTTTTGGCATTGATCATTTTTAAAAAAGCCAAAGAAAATGGATAGTATAAATCTGAATTCAGGAATTGGACAACATCCCTCGGTGGGCCATTTGTATATGCTGAATATCTCAACAGGCAGATTGCGTTGGTGACAGCGCTTAACTGACGTCTATCCACTATGTCAGCTGCTTCTGAGTGACACGTATCGGAGACGCACATAATTGCGGGTCGTTTAGAACAGTAACAATTTAATTGCAGGTTGCTCAGGAACCAAATATCAATATCACAAGCTTCGCCATAATAGTCCTCTCATAAAGCTCAATGCAAGTCGGATAAACTCTCACAATGGTATATAATATATGCTTTGGCTTGAAAAACATGTTCAAAATGTCACAGACATACTGAATGTACGACATACATGAAGCTCCTTCATGTAAAACATACATCCTCAGATCACCTTTGTAAACCATTAGTAACTATCACACGCCGCCAATCCGCGTAAAACCTTCATGCCAATATTAATCGTATATCATTAGGATGTATGGGATATCAGAACGATGACGTGGATTGATCGTTCATGTTATATTACTAACATGAACGATCATACCATGCACTACCGATTGGTAAATATATTGCGCAGTCCTGCTACAAAAATACTACTACAGTAACCAATATAGGTACCTAACCAACGAAACCACTGTTACATCGTTAAAGGGTGATAATCTGTATCGTTACTGATGGTATAATCAATTAGTAATTGGATGAATATTATCTATTATGTTTTTTCGTTTAACCATTCTCCCCCATTCTCCTCGCGTTGTTGAAGAAAACACGTTTCGGTTAACTGTATAAGTTACTGATATGGTGACAAATATTATATTGACACTGCGCTCCATTATTTCAAAGAGTGAATATAAATGGCTAAGTCTTTTGCTAAGGCGATATTCTCGCAAATAAGTTGAATATCAAAGCCACTTTTGAGAGCGGACTTTAATGGCGGCTCTGCGTATTCGCTGGTAAATTCGCCCGCTTAATGAGCTGGACATTAAACAGAACGGCCAGCCTTGTGTCGAGAAGCTTTTTCAGTGTTGAGCAAAATCAAAACTCGACAAGTTAATATGATAGTATTTTCAATAATGTTTTCCACTTGTAAGTTTTAGCACGCCTACTGCACCTTTAACTGAGAGCTGTATCAAGACCATAATTTGGTCAGAGTGCCGATGAATATCGAATGTCACATTTTCTGGTCGTCACAGTTGCCTCTCGTACGGTCGGTTCGCCTCCATTATATGATTTCAAATAAGGTCTATCCTGATGGAACGTGAATGTGATTTTGCTAAACATATTATTTGTACAATGAACCAGAAGAGGGCAGATGGTGACTTTTCTCCTCAACGTGATAGACTTCAGCTATGTATAACAGTATAACACGCATATCTCGTTTGAACCTAAGAAATCACAAACAGATTCCATTAGCAGCAACACCCCTTTTTGAGCCTCGAATTCAAAGTGTGGAATCGATGCAAAAGGCTTTGTTAGTTGATTTAGCAATGAGGCTTTTGGTTTTGTGCAGTGGTGTATTTCCTTATATAAATACAAATGCATTTCAAGTTTTCAACTGTTAACGTACCACCGGCAACTTTAAGCGAACAAATGACAAATTATATTGGGATCTTAATAAGCTTTGCCTTCTACTAAGACGATTTTTAACTGATTCCTTCATATTCTGATGAGCTAATCATAGTGTTTCAAGGATAAAAATTACTAAATAACCCACACATTTCAAGTATTGCAGCAATCAGTCAAACACGGTGATTACATGACATGGTTTAAACAACGTGATATGATTCAGAAGGACATAACAGGGTTTTTTTAGTTTTTCTCAAATTTGGACTACCCGGCTTCTTCATCAGTTTCACATATGTATGAATAGGGCAAAAACCCTAATTAAAGTTTCAGTTTGGGGCACGTGGATTTACTTTGAAAGCACGATTTTATCAATCAATTAATCCAATGCACTGCAGCATGACATAACATCAAAGTGCAAGCCTTTCTGTTGGCGTTCTTTACTGTTGGTCATTTTATGACAACCGATAATGCAGCGTTAAACATCGGGGTCCATTTTTCGTCGTTCGTCCGACCACATCAAAGATCATCCATTAACGTGGTGAGAAGTCTGATTGTGTAATAGTCTATGTGTCGTCTATTCAGGCATTGAATTCATTCAAACACAGCGCCATAATGTTAATGTTCTATGGACGATGCGGCATATTTAATGCAAACAGCTGTCTTCATATTAATTGATGTAGATAGTCTTTGACATTGGATGGGTGAGCCAACTGATAAGTTGCTCCATCTTCAGCTGCTGAACAGACTGCCGGTCTCGTAAAAGCATCAGACTAGAGCCAAGATGTATTTTCACCCTGTCAGAGAAATTTAAAGAATTAGGTGAGCCATCAATATAACATTCATAACCAGTCATGGTCATTCCTTTATCAGATAGCAAAATGGCTTATGAACAGCTTTATAACGTATTCCATTGTAATAGCTTTATCAAACTGCAAAATGAATGGCTCAAGTTAAGCAGTAATGAAATAGCTCACACTGTACTGC
>JAXDRA010000266.1:20000-67635 GCA_034190875.2 Urechis unicinctus | reverse complement strand
CCAACCGAGACATAACGTAACAACCCGAATCCTACCGCTTTTTTTAAAATGAGAATTGATTGTTTTGTTTCACTGCCCGATAGCTTACCGTGCCGTAACACTTGTTCATAGACATTCATATAACTGCTACACCCGAGATTTAGCATGTCATTCTTCTTAGTTGAAGGCAAGAGTACTTATAATTTATTAACCTGAAGGTATTGCCACCTGAGTTTTGTTGAACTTTTGATACACACATAAACGTAGGTTGCTTCGCATAACAAGATGATGTGATTGCTTTGGTTTACTGCCCGATAGCTTACTGAACCATAACTTTTGTTCATAGACATTCATGTAACTCCTACACCCGAGCATGTTTGATTCTTCCTGTAGAATGTTTAACTACGTCGAAGGCAGTGTGCTTTAAAGTTATCAAACTGAAATTATTGCCCTCTGATATTTGTTAAAACTTTTATAAACACATAAACGGGGGTTGCTTTGCAAAATATGTGGATAACCTTGACTGAAGTTGCTTTTTGTACGCTGAATTATGTTCTCGGTAATACATATTGCTTAGAAATACAGCTTGATTTGTATGACTATTTCAATACCGCAAATATTTGCATGGGTCTATCAAATCAAGTCGATGTCAGTCCTAAAAGCAGACAAAGCGCCCTATAGCTCGTAATGCAAATCTAAATATATTGTTATATCAATGACAGCCACTGTCTTGGCTTACACGGAGGGCCCTGACGCTGATGAACATTAAATTCCGAATACCACCATTTTAATTTGACCTACCCACTCTCTAACACTTTTCTGTCCCACCTTTTTAATCTAGCAAGCCGCCAATATATAGCTATCGTTTGTGGGAATGTTATTTCATTTTAAATGCAGCTTAATGAATATGCGCCCAGAGATATATATTTTACTCTTATTTGAATAACAGTACAGCAGTGGAGATGGATGGTACCCAATATACCATTGTGCAGTGATGATATCAATAATTTTGCAACTATGTGATGTGTACCAGTTGACAAAGCAGCTAGTTAAATGTAACATATATTTAAGAAATTGGTTTATATGACCCTGCGGTAGTGGTTACATGTCTTTACAACGTACATATAATGCGACCCATTGTAGAAAATACGCTGGTATTTTAGGTTTTCTGTAATTATCAATGCAGAATAGAATGAGTGGTAGCCCCTGGGACACATGTAGCACACAAAAGTAATCATTATCTATCGATAACTGTGATAGCGTAAAAGTTGTCGAACTGGTTTTGGCTGAGTGAGGTCAGTTTTATGAGTAGTGAAACCAACTCTTTTCAAGTAGCGGACGGCTTAGCAGATGGCATAAACGGTTTTGGTGTGTCAATACCCAATGCTCTACGGTACCTGAAGCAGAATGTTTCTACATATGTATGTCTGTTTGTAGGTACTATTATGTTGCTTGTTGTGTTTGCGTACTATTTTTCATTACAGTTATATCACTGTTGGATTCGTGAATGCTGATTTATGTTGGCTGTTATGATATCCAAAGGACGCAAAGGACGTGGCCCCTATAAAAGGGTATGATCTCCGAGACGTCGATAGTTCTATCGTCGACGCTCGTGGTTGAGATCCTCCGTCGGGGATATCCATTTACCAAATGGAGCTGCTGGCTCATTTAAAACAAGTAGTATGTTTGCTTATAGCCGAATGCGTGATTCACTGAGATGCTTTTGCAAACGCTTTCACTGCTTCTTCACTATACGGACCACATTGAAATGGAATGATTTACTGCTACCGGGACAACCAGGCAATATCGTACGATAAACGACAAGAGCAGAATGAGTATTTAGTTTGAACAAATTGCAACACGCATCAACAATGTGCTCTTTACCTGTAGGAAACCACTTCCAAGGCACGGCACGCCGAGCGGACCATTCAAGTGATAAATATTTACAGCTGAACTAGAATAATATAAACCACCATTTCGGGATGTAATGAATTAATAAATCCTGCATGTGGATTTTATGTTGGGTAATCCAACTATTTGGCTCGTATTAAAGGAGCTTTTGAGTTTATGGATCCAATAACCTTTGAGATTGCGTGCCTCCAGAGAAGCTCTGTGAATTAATAAACAGCCCCGTCAGCAGTGATATTGTCAGAGTAGAAATTTGCAACAACGTTATGAAAGACGTATCACAGGCAACATAGCAATCAGTGAGGCAATATAGCAATCAGTGACCGTGTGGTTTCACTTTATTACCCTCATGCGATTTAAGATTCATAATGTTGGAGAACAACAACAACAGTGTATCTATTATTGGTAACCCATAAAGCACAGACATAAAAGGGATCTAGGAAGCGAATCATGGATCATTGTTAAGTTCCATTTACATCAGAGAGGATAGCCATTTGCAAACAGGCAGTTTATTAGCCGCTGTCTTTAGATGGTAGTGGTTATTGTCCATGCCGAATTGAGTTTCTCACGTTATGACGGCTTATTATGAAAGAAACAATATATGGTGAGCTATAGTGCGCATAATGATAGGTCATAAGCATACCCATACATGTCACCTGTGACCTATTGTGCTTGGCTATATTAATACTCAGTACATTAAGCCACATCCAAGTCGGGTAATTCAATAACATTCACAAAAATTGTTTAATGCACTTTCCCTGCTAGTTAAACAACGAGCACAAATCGGACTACGGAATCAATACTGTGTAATGTCACCACTTAACACGAAACAAGCCCGTCATGGAGTAACTAAGTACATCAGTCAAGTTTTCCACAGAGTTTATGCTATCGTGACTATATTGCTACACATAGTATACAATTACTACAGGACCAATGGGGTATTAAAATGTTGTTACAATCCATCGATTTGCTTCGTCACTCACGACTTCCATATACGCAAGTATATATCTATGTATGCATGTATGTTTGTATGTATGTATGCACGTACGCACGCACGCACGCACGCACGCACGCACGCACATATGTATGTATGTATGCATGCTGTCGCCTGCGATTGATCAATATAATGTGAATTGACACTACTATTTATTCTGTTTATTTCAGTAAGAATGCTTGGATCACGTGAGTTAGTACTGTTCATGCAGGCTACTGTTTCCTGTTATGAATCTAGGTCAAATGACACGCTCGATCCATTAAGGGTATTTAATCAATTAGTCTACAAAATTGGTGTAATGTACCTTCCTAATGATTTAGAATTCATGTACAATCATCCCACAAGGATAGAGTAATGAAGTGCATTAGTTCAGTAAGTATGTATACAGCATTTACCTTCGAACATTTGCCATGTCACAAATATGTGAATATATATAGATACATATATATATATATATATATATATATATATATATATATATATATATAGAGATAAATATATATAGATATATGTATATATATAGAGAGAGATATATATATATATAGTGAGTATATATATATATACATATATATATACATATATACATAAATATATACATATATAGATATTTTATATTTTCTATTTTACATATATATTTATCCTTATATTTATATATATATACATATATATAAAAATATATATTTATAGATATATAACTATAAGCATATAAATATATAAATATTAAAATAAATATATGTTAATATATACTAATACATATATGTATGTAGATATTTAACTCTATATGTATAAACATATATATGTATATATATATATATATATATATATATATATATATATATATGAATATATGTATATATGTACATATATATATATATATATATTGATATTCATGAGCATAGATATATTAAGCTATATGTATATGTATACAAATACATATATATATATATGCATTAATACAATAACTATATGTATATATAAATGCATAAATATTAGAATAAATATATACATATACATATATATATGTAGATATTGAACTATTTATGTATATATATATATATATATATATATATATATATATATATATATATATATATATGAATATATGTATTGATGTACATATATATATATACATATATTGATATTCATGTATATAGATATATCAAACTATATGTATATGTATACATATACATATATATATGCATTAATACCTATATATATGCATATATATATATAACTATACGTATATATATATGCATAAATATTTAAATAAATATATGTGGATATATATATATATTTATATATATATAAATATATATATATATATATAGATAGATATATGTATATACATTTACATATATATATTTATATTCATCTTTATATATATACATATATATATACATATATATATGAATATATATATAACTAAACGCATATAAATGCATAGATATTAAAATAAATATATTTTAATATATACATATACATTTATGTATGCGTATATTTAACTATATATGTATTCATAAACATAAATATATATCTGAATATATGTATAGATGTACATATATATATATATATATATATATATATATACATATATTGATATTCATGTATACAGATATGCATGTATATATATGTAACTATATGTATATATATGCATAAATATATGTATATATGCATAAATATATGTATATATATATACATATATATATATATATATATATATATATATATATATATATGTGTGTGTGTGTGTGTGTGTGTGTGTGTGTGTGTGTGTGTGTGTGTGTGTGTGTGTGTGGTTGTGTGTGTGTGTGTGTGTGTGTGTGTGTGTGTGTGTGTGTATGTGTTTGCCTTTGGAACCACGCGACTGTTTATGGATATTACATGTAAGCTTATGTCTAGCTAATATATTTTGCGGGAGCAATTAAGATTTTCCCGCGCCGAGTTTGCAAAAGTATATATACATATATCTGTATATATATAGAGTTAGTATTATTCCATATGGGGTATCAACACCTTATCACGACAGCAAATGCATGCGCCTTTGTTATCCTATTTATACCATCGACTACATTCACAAATGTCCAAACTTATACCGAGTATACCAAGCATACCGATCCTAATAGCGTACTAGTCATACTAGCAAAGAAATAAGAGTTAATATACAATTTGTTCCGGCCACCATAAAGCGAAACCATAATCGTGGGGAAGCCTAACTGTCGCACAACGTCAAATGACTGTCGGTATATTTACCTCGTTTAGAACCTGATATATCTATTGATATATAAGAAGCATAATTACAAGCTACCAACTATGCCTGTTTCCTGTCCTTTTTCAGAAGGGCTAGATAATGCCTTTCATAATGACATAACTATGTTGGCCTAATATTTAGGGTCATGAGCCACTACGGCAAAGAAGTTGATATTGAACGTTAGTCGGTGGAGGTAATATCATGAGGGGCGCAGGGTAAATCCCCCAGCTGCGTATCAACGCTCGTTCAGAATGTTTGGAAATTCCTTAGATTGCAGTTTTATGACTTAAAGTCATCGCATTACTCGTAGAAAAACTAGACGGAACGTTAAAGTTAAGCGGTTGTAATTGAATTTTTCATCTTCATGAATTATGGAGCTCAAGGAAGAAGAAGAAGAAGAAGAAGAGAAGAAGAAGAATTTATTTGTCTCCCGACAATAAATATACATGTACATACTTATGTTGAATTCACAACTCACATATACTGTCAGGAGACGGGCGTGGTTTAGCCACAGATGGCTATCTTCCAACCACCCCGATGATCTCTAAATAATGCAATACTACATGAGGTACATCTAGAAATCAAAATAGGTCAACCAGTTTGTTCTAAAAAAATAGTCTATGGCAAAATCCCAAATATTGACAAAAGCATAAATTAACTTAGATCATTCTGCATTAAATTACAATCAACACAATGGCGGTTTGAACAATTAATGGTACTGTGGTAATTACTTATGAATGTATACATCAAATATTTTTTTACTTGGGATAACACTGAAAGTGAAGAGAGTATTTTTTGCCATTTGTTCCAAGTGTTAGGGAATGTATATAGAGGTAACTTTTTTCACAAATTCGGTATTCGGGATAGGTGTGACCATTAAATGGGAATTACGCGTGTTATAAAAATGGTTGATATTGCATTGTTGATGGAATGCATTGATGAACGATGATGGCAACATGTTATTATTGTAATGGTACATAAATAAGGCTACATTATACTCATAGAGATCATTTAATTTTAATATATTGCTACGTTTGAAAAGGGGTTCTGTATGAGCGTTATACGATGATTTGTTAATATATCTCAGAGCACGTTTTTGTAGTATTTCAGTACGCTTTAAATTGTTGAAAAAATGTGCTGGTGCTTCAATTCCCAAAGTGTTACGCTAACGAGCTGTTGGTAATTTCAATCGAGATAACTTTGGTACATTTAGCCATTGAGTTTGATGCCAGTGATCAGGAACAGTAGCAAAAATACATATGTTGTTCAATATGGATTGATAGTTAACTGTATATCTCACTGAGCTGAAATCGAGAACAATGTTGATGTCCAAGATCTATGAATCGATAGCGGTAAGTACGTAATACAAACCAGAACATACAGTAGTGGCTGTGGCAGTGACCCAACGATATCTATCGTTACCGTTAGTTTGCAACCATTCCTATCAGCCAAGATATTCGACTAAATAAATTCCAAGTTCATATTTGATCGATAACTAAATCGTTCTCGATTTCAGCTCAGTGAGATATACAGTTAACTATCAATCCATATTGAACAACATATGTATTTTTGCTACTGTTCCTGATCACTGGCATCAAACTCAATGGCTAAATGTACCAAAGTTATCTCGATTGAAATTACCAACAGCTCGTTAGCGTAACACTTTGGGAATTGAAGCACCAGCACATTTTTTCAAATAGAACGGGTGAGAACTGTTTTATGTCTGCTGAATTGTTGTGCATTAGTGACGATATATTCGGTGCAGCTCTATCTTTGCATGCATTCATTTCTTAAATATGTAACCGAAAGCACGAACGCTCGTAAAGGCTTCGTAGTGTTTTTGATTAAACGCATCTTCCGAGTAGCAATACTCTCACCATTAGAACATACCAACCAACCAATTCCATTATGTCATAATCGAACACATCTCTGTCATCAATAGATAAGCAGAGATATTTTTTTCACTATTCACATTATGCATAAACAGTTGTTGTTTATAGCTCAATCCTCATCGATGCATTTCATAGCTTCGCATAAATATATGCAACATAGTCTTATTCAGAGATATGCTGACTTAACCATTTTTCAGGGTGATTGGCCTCGTCTATAATATTAATGTGATCATAATGCTATTGATCAAACTCCTACATCGACCACTTTCCTATTACGGCCATGTACTCATATGTCACAAATATGTCAGCCTTAAATTATAGGAAACATTCAGGAAAAAGATTTCTTGTCGTCAAAATGTGACCCGGCTAGTGTAAAACACTTTTGTGGGCACTGCAACAGCATATTGGCCCTTGTCCACAACTGAGTTGGTTGACTGTATCAGGACCCGTCGTTAACATAGATCGGCGTAATGTCATGTAATCTGTCGCTATCTCGACATACGTTTAACGAAGATTTTGCATGCAAATGTTAATATTTGTTTTCTAGCCATAGTAATGTGATGTGTAGGTAACTAGGTGCCAATAAAAAAATATGGGTTTTTGCCAAGAGAGCGAGTAACTATCGTTGAATAACTCATCTTGCAGACATGAATAAATGCGTCAGAACTCTAGACCCAAGTCAAAATACAGCACCAGAAGTCGGTACGTGTACTATAACTATGTGATATATGAGCTGATATAATGAGCAGCCTGTTGTTTAAAATCTTGCCGAATTATACGGGTACATTGCTTTTGAAGTATACTGTACTATTTTGTAAAAAAAATTCTTCGTATATTCTAAACAAGTGCGCCATTAAGTACATGGAAGCGTGAGTGTTGCTTAGTCTGGGGATATAAAATGTGGTTAGATTACACGGCAGCTGTAATGCTCATCGCTCCAAGAACTAAGCGTTTATCAGGGTAGTAAATTCTCTGTCTATTCCATAACGAATTAACTTGGTTCCGGTGATGTTCATAATATGCTTTTAATTAATCTCCTTGATAATGCATTATCCACGCCACCTCACTTATGATTTTCACGGTCGTAAAATGCGTACAATTTTCTTAATATACTAACTGATCCTAATTGTTCGCTTTTAGTGTCTTAAGTGCATATAAAATGGTAATGGTAATATTGGGCTTCAGTGTCACTTTCAACTGCGAGGTGATATCGCGATGGATGAGGATGATTGTGATCCTTGGACAGCTCCCCCTAAGTGCAAGCGCCCACTTGGAACAACCCTGTGCCCAGACCGGGCTGCAACACCCACGCCGCTGGGTGCATCCCCATTCGGATATGGGACCGCCATTTAACGTGATCATCCGAGTGACGGGGAGCCAGTCAGGTCTAACACCTGCGTATCGAATCCACAGCGTGTGGGTCAAAGTCTTAAGTGCATTCAAACGAGCCATACTACTCGGATATCTATCGCTGAAAATGTCCTGCTCGATACAGGAAAAAGTATTTAAGAATATGTGGAGGATATGGCAGCAAACGGTTGAACCTAATTGAGCCATTAGTAGTCATATGATGCAACAGTTCCATTGCAATGAGATCGGATCAATTATCTTTTTACTGCTACCGAAACTATGTAAATGCTAAAATGTACGAATGGATATTCAGAGCCGCCATTATATGGTTGCGATGAATGAATAAACAATGATTTACACACTGTTTAATGTGCAGAGCTGACTCCTGTATGTTGACCAGGGCGCTTGTCTGGCAAAACAACGCGTGGGGTCACACAGCATCGTGTGAACCGTTGGATATTCATCATTAAAAATGTCGCAGTAAAAATACTATCAGATTAAACGGTCACTGCATTTGCATTATTGCAGTCATTGTGTTTAATTGAAGCTCACTGTTAATTTAACTGTGGAAACAACAAGTCATGTGTTCATGTGTACGCACTAGGCAAAGGCAACCTTCGGAAGGGTAGCACCACAGAGACCACCAAGTCTAGGAAACTCGTGTGAATACTTACTGAACGATGTGAAAGACTGTATCATAAGAGCTGTTTATTGATTCCAGAAAACCGCACCGTATATATATATATATATTTGTGGTCACCTCTTCCGGCATCCTCGCGTTCGTTGTATATTATATATATATATATAGATATATATATATATATATATATATATAGATAGATATATAGATATAGATAGATATAGAGAGAGATATATATAGAGAGAGAGAGAGAGAGATAGAGAGAGAGAGAGAGAGAGAGAGAGAGAGAGATCTCTCTAGAGATAGAGAGAGATAGAGAGATCTCTCTCTATACAGGAGAGAGAGAGAGAGAGAGAGAGAGAGAGAGATAGAGATAAATATCTAGAGAGATAGGATAGATATCTCTCTCTCTCTCTCTCTCTCTCTCTCTCTCTCTAGATATCTCTAGATATCTCTAGATCTCTCTCTAAAATCTATATAGATCTCTATATAGATATCTATATATCTATATCTCTATATATATATATATATCTATATCTCTATATATATCTATATATATCTATATATATATATATATATATATATATATATATATATATATATATATATATATCCATATATACATTGACAGCTGCCGGTTCCGTTAGCTGTAGAATGTTTATAGCTAGGCCTGTTCTTAGCATCATAATCTACTTGAGCTCTGTCATCTAAATAGTATGGAGAATAATTTGTGTTATCCAAATATGCGTACATTCTTTTGGAGCTTTGTAATCATACAATATTATTTAGGTGCTATGGCAAAAACAGTTACATTAGCTGCGATTAGTAGCCGTGGTCGCTAGTTCCATACATACAACATATAGACACCCCATCTAGGCATATTTGTTTTTGACTGATAATGTGGCTCAATCGCCTATCATAAAGAGTTGGTTTTGCTTTGTTTGGGCTACAGGTTGCTGCTGTTTGATTCATTAGGATAGCGCACCGTGCCGAATCGGGTTTGGACTGAATAGTCAACAACTGATCGTTCATACGCTGGCAGAAATTTGGTAGCATTCGGCAATCATAGAGAATCATGTTAGTGGAGCTGTTGGTCATTTTGTACGAGATAATTCAGTTAAAGATACGTTCCCCCTCCATTTAATCTCCGCAGGGAAATGATTATTAAGGGTTAAATGATAAAATATGTAAATAATAGCAATGTCACGAATGTCATTTATCGGTCATTCTTTCAAAGAATGGTTTGCCATTATCTCGCATTAACTATTTCACAGTTTCTACTAGAGTTAAAGCTTTGAAAACTGTAATACTACCGGCATAAGGTAATCACTGACGAGGCTCGAGATAAACATGTCTTATATAACTTAATAGCTGTGAACCTGTAGTGGCACCATTAAGCATTCGCTGTGTGGGAAATCTTGCAATATTTTCCACTCTTCATCCAGTTAGGTCAAATGTTGATTTACCACAAATCCACTACCTAAGGGTGAACCTAATCAGCTTTCACGATGAAAGTAGATATTTAACAATAGAAACCTCAAGGCCAATATACAATTACATCTAAATTATTACTCGAAGAAGCAAAGGACATCAGTGTTCTTCGAATAGCGTAGTACTTCCATATCCATATGAACTTTTGTGAGCAAATTCATGGGTAATGCTTAATGCGTGTTTCTTTTTTAAACGAAGCTATATTATGTATGATGACGTTACGGGAGTAGACGAACACTTATACGCGATGTTAGATAAGTGTTGATTATGCAGTTAGTAGCAAACTCCTTACACAAAACTTGTTTGAGCAATATATAACTACATCTTAAACTTATGACCATTTAATATTTCTTATAATTTGGCAAAAACGTTATTGTACTGATCATTTACTGGCAACGTCTAAATCATTTTGTATTTGCATTCTGATGAAAAATATTTAGTCAGAGGTTAGCGCCCGAAGGGGCTGTAAGGGCCTACAAACAAACAGCACGACAATTTTTGCATCCATTTATGCTGATATAGGACCGTTATTTGTACGTTCTATGACATAAAATTCAGAACCGACCAGTGTCACATTAAAGCACACAATAAAGTTAGATAGGTAGGCAATACAGAGGCGATGAACACACGTAATAATACGAAAGAGCCCAAGAGAAAGCTATATTAAACTTGTAGTAGCTCAGCTTGATTAAAACATGCATGGATGATGGTCGTTTGAATACTGCCATGCGAGAACGTTTATTTTGGATGCTTTTGTCTTATTCAACATACGATTGGCATTTTAATTGGAACGTACATCTTTACTGTCAAATTGTTTATCCATCGAAATTGCGTGAATCGTTACTATCTGTTACCGACTGAGACCTATTTTGATTTGCCATAAAGCCGTGGCACTGTAGCAAGCCATATAGGAACATTCTAGAATTGTGATGATAATGGCCTAGGCAAAGGGAGCCTAATGCAAACCCAAATTTGGTTTTCTACGGCGTGTTTGATATTCCACGGAAATGCACATTTTTGATGCTGCATATAGAATAAATAATCAAGCGTGCGCGCGCAATCGGTTGTGTGCGTGCGTATGTGTTTGCTTGTGTGCGAGTTATACTTTTGTATTATGAAGAGCATGATATATATCGCATGGAATGAAATGTTTGTTATATTTACCACTGTTGCATTTCGATTACTTATATTCAAGCCGTAGGATTTTCGTTTTCGTGGAGTAAATGAATGGGAGTAGAGCGGTGCTTACTACAAAAGCGCGTCAAGGGGTGATAAATATTGATGTTTAGAGTTATTTCTAATTTTACAATAAACCTAGCAAACGATGGCTAACAATCAAAAGCAGTGTCAGTGTTTAAATTCGTTTCTGAAGAGTGCTGGTTATCAATGAGAAAGATGGTAACGAGTATCTGTAACTCGTCATAGCTGCAGACGTGTGTTTGATATATACTACAAGGTGCGAAAACATAACAGTTAGAAACCTCAACCAAATTATGTCAGCTATATACGTGGTTTACCGGCTATTTAAATGCACACCGGAACTTGTTTTTAACATAACGATATTTAGGAAAATATAATGCATTTGCGACTAGTATATATGCTTATTGGTTTTAACCTAAATGTGTGACTAATCAACATACGGGACGTATGCAACATAATGCGGCATGGAATATGGTGCCGTACTTATTTTGAAATATACGTCGATATCGGTAGTACAGCGAGCTATAAAATGTCTAAATACAACGCGTTTTTAAAGAATGCCATATCGAATCACAGTCTTTTTCTCTGCTCCTTTGTCGATTCATATATTTCCCCATCGCTATATGACAGATGATATCATTTCTTTTTCGTTGCCGGCTTTCGTTTTCTTTGATTCTAGCTTATATAAACTGCTTGGTTACTTGAATGAGAGCTTAGGTATAGAGGAATCTTATGATAAAAAAAAAAAAACAACGGTCCCACTTAACATGCTCGACCCCCAACTGATTGCTAAATATGCATATTCTCTTAACAAGGCTCAATAGATTACCACAATAGTGATAGTGGTAATGTTAGTTTTAATCGGAGCAAAACAATGTGCATTCAACGGATATTTACTGTCCTTCAGGTTATCATTGTCGCTCATGTCACATCCAGATGATTTGCTCGTTACATTAAAAGTGCTATCAACATGTGCATAATGCTTCTAATTAATTCCACAGTTGTGGTTGTCTAGTTACATCTAAATAAGTTTCAAGCGATTATGCTATGATTGGTACACATGAGCTTAGCCAGTATGGACGTTCTAAAATATAAGACAAGGACTGGCACCTTCCTAGTCCTTGAAAACCAATTCCTGGGTAGCATGTGGCTGTACTTCTGGTTAAAGTGTAATGGAGCCGCTTTAGTCAGTCTCAATGATTGCATAATGATCACTTTACTTAGTAAATCCCATACAATTTGCATTGCTGAACAGCAGAAATGTATGATAGCGTCTCATAAAGATAATGAATGAAGGTTTTTGTAGATGCCAGAAGTATCATAAATCAATCTTGTAAGCGTTATGTCAATTGTTTCTATTAGTTTTGTGGCAGTAGTTCATAAACGTAGGTTACCAGTTGAGTACATATTCCTGAGATTAAATACTTCGAGGCACGCAACCTTGATGTGATCGTGAATTTTTAAGGATAAAATGTGTCTTAAGGCAAGTAAATCATGTTGGAACTATCATACATTTGCTATCATACGATAAAAAATGTAACCATAGGATGGTGCATCCACGATCTGCGTATTTTCAGCTAAAGAGAACTTAACAGCGGTTGCACAGTATGTTTGGTGGCAATTCGAATTTACGTGCAAATATAATATTTGTCACGGCATGGCAAAATTATCTTTGTTGGCAGTTGTGTACAGCAGTCGAGACGCAAAACACCATGCGACCAACTATGTTTGTACTGGAACCCAAAAAGTCAGATAAATATATATTAATACTTCGTAGAAATTGTGTTATAATTTCTAGTTGATTTAGCCGTGTAGTCAATCAGATCCAGTGTTCATATACCAAAGAACCAACAATCTTGGCCTGACCTTATCAGCGCTCACTCATGCTTGGTATTGACCAAAGCGACATTATATAAACTACATTGGTGTCTTACGTACATATAACTATCAATAGCAACCAAAATCGCGGGACAAATGTCAACAGAACTCTAACTGATACAATGATACTAAATGCTGAAAAACGTTGAAAGTTCGCATTATCACCGTAGCATACAGGACACATAATCTAATGCAAGCGTAAAGTGGAAAGTGCAAAACGAGGATTTATTTCCGCACAGCCAAATGTGCGTAACTGAGCACACAAACTTGTATGCATACATGTATGTGTAGGCGCATGTGTGTTTGTGTATATGTACGTGTGTGATCCTTAAATTTCCCAATGTCTTCACCGAGTTCAAAATTACATTAAGACACACAATTGCGTGTGCATGTGTGTATGCATACACACACGCACGCGTGCGTTTGGGCTTGCGTGCGTTGGGATATCTACAAATCTCCGATGGGTTATTGCAGCGAATGTGATCTATTAAGTAATGCTCTGGTGGAGATTGCATTGGTGCTTGAACTTGACCAAAGAGGTAGATCGACCAAGTTTAGCTCAATGGCCAATCGGCGGACCAAATCGTAACGTAACATAGTTCATTATTTGTGAAAATTCTATTCTTTCGTACTTAAATGTTGTCATTTTGACGGACTGCAAAGGATAATGTAGGGTTAGCCATGCAATACAATTACTTAGAAAGAATATGCAGGCATATATTATTGGTGGAACTTAGCTATGGGGTAGGTCATTTCCGCTTAGAAAATCGTCTTTGCGCATGATCTAAACAGTTAATGCCGTGACGCCAAGCAATTATAACCGTTGGGAAAGCAGCTTCGTAAGTTTTATGACCAATGGGGTATTCAATGACTTTAATGTGCTCGTACTAGTCCAATAAACACTACCAATGAATAATTTAGCAAACTCAATCAAACCAGAATTACATCGGAAATCGAAAAAGTTTTCGAATGACTAATTAATGATGACACACGTTTTAACGCTCGTTGGGCATTCAAGCGTTTCTAAGCGATTATATATATATATATATATATATATATATATATATATATAGATATATATATATATATATATATATATATATATATATATATATATATATATATATATATATATATATATATATATATATATATATAAAAATAAATATATATATATACATATATATTTATATATATATACATATATAAATATA
Source organism: Urechis unicinctus (assembly GCA_034190875.2). Classification (NCBI taxonomy): domain Eukaryota; kingdom Metazoa; phylum Annelida; class Polychaeta; order Xenopneusta; family Urechidae; genus Urechis; species Urechis unicinctus. The sequence continues at coordinate 52,841 of JAXDRA010000266.1, read as the reverse complement.
TATATATGTATATATATATATTTATATATATACATATATATCTATAAATATATATATATATATATATATATATTCCATATATATGGAAATATATAGTAACTTCTTGGCACACGGCATGAGTGCCATAAAAGTCACGGGTTTTTTTAGTGCTTTATTGTACAATTGTTTACTTACAAGTGATGTTATATTGTACACTATCATTCACTTTTATCTATTGCAAGGTTTTGGCTCATTAATCGAGCAGGAATTAGTTAGGGGCATTTGAAAAATTCTATATATTGGACTGACGACCTTTCTGTACTCTGACTTTAACAGCTTGTTTCTTGTTATTATCCGAAATATCATTATCCCAACTACCGGTATATTAATTAGAATTACTTCCTTCTTGAATATATCCTATCCACGTGACGTTAGATCGAGAGAATAAGAAACTAATATATTTGGTTTCGATGTTTTCGATGAAGTGGAGACAGATAGATATTCGTCTGGACAAACCGAAATACTTAGGCAGGTCGTATAATACGTAAAGTTTTGTTGTGTCTTTTCAAACGAAGGTGCGTTGTTGGTGGAGAATATCTTTTGAATTGATAACAAAAATTGTTGTTTTTCGTTATGTTCCAAAATAGTTGGTGTTTTGCTATGTTCCAAAATAGTTGGCTTTTTACGTGTCCCTAAAACCCGAACTATTTTGGAAAACCCTTTTTGGCACACAAACTATATAAGTTTAATAAAACAATTACAATTAAACATAAGTCTATGAAACCGAAACATGTTACTAACAGGCCAAATAAAAAAAAGAAATGATCATGATATTGAATATATGTTTTGTCGCCTCCAATATCCCAAAACGGTTAGTTTTTTGCTACATGACGAAAATAGTCGCACTCGTATGTATATATAAATTTATAAATAAATATATATATATTTATATATATACATATCTACAGATATATATATATATACATATATATATATATATATATATATATATATATATATATATATATATATATATATATATATACATATATATACATATAGGTTTATTTATATATAAATTCATATATATATATATATACATATGTATATATACATATATGTATATATATTTATGTATATATATATATATGTATATATACATATGTATATATATATTTGTAACGTTTAAATGAATATACATATATATATGAACTAATGTATCTATATTTAAATATATGTGTATACATATATTGTATATGTACATACATATATATATATGCATATATATATCAATATATATATATAAATATATGCATACATATATATATGTATATATTTATACATATATATATACATATAAATATATATATATAAATCTAAAATATATATATATACGTATATATATATATATTATATTTATATATATATATATATGTATGTATATATATAGATACATATAGATATACATATATATATATATATATTTATATATATATATATATATATATATATATATATATATATATATATATATATATATATATATATATATATATATATATATATATATATATCCTCTCTATATCTATATATTTATAGCTCCGTCTGTGATTTTACATATGATTTTACATCCAATCCAATATTTTCATAACCATTTTGTCCCTAGCGATTTATAGCAATCAATGTTTCATTTACTGGCTGTTTTTGTATGTTTTTGCAGGAGGAATAGTATTAAAATATATTCTGTAAAGTGCGCTGTGTTTTTTTTATGAATGCAAAGAGGCATACGTATATTTTGTGCGAAATAGCTAGTGGGCTTTCGATGACTGCATGATGCTTTTGCTTGATTGCCAGACCATTGGAAGGACTAGCGACTTTGAAGTAGCTACGCCGTTAAAAAAACACAATTGACCGACATTCTCTACTTTGCCCGTTCATAAACGTATTGAAACATTGTAGTTGTACGTTGCATTTAAGAATGTGGTGAAATTGCGACGACGATGGATGTTGATGACTTATATAGTTGCACAATGCCCCGTGAGTGCAATCGCCGTCAGAAACCCACCCCAGACGCCACCTTAATTGGGACCAATACACTCAAACTAACTAGAATATTCACTGTCATTTACGGTTAGATATCTGAATGTACATGACGTTACTGCAAATGAGGGCATTCTTTATGTACCACCTCGAGCATGTATTCTATCAAGCAATTGACGCCTTGTATTCAGTTTAATGATTAATTTGATTACTGAAAACGGCTTCCAATAGATTGACGAACGCGATGTTACAGGTCAACTTCGTTTTGCAGTGTTTGTGTCCGATTTGCAGACAGATATTGCCAGGAATAACAGCTGCCGATCATAAGTGTCATAAATTCATTCGAACAAGGTTCTCGCTGTAAACAAAATGTGGCAATAACAAAGACGCGATATAACACATCGTCTAAACATCATTAACGATTGTGAGTTTAGCGTCACGATATCATTCTAACTATAAATCATTATTACAGTATCAATCCGATTACATTAGCAGCCAGTTATTGATGACCACTTAAAGGGCCTCTATAGGCCAACATATATTTTGGCCTTGGCCACCTATACAGGGCAAACAAAAGTAGTTACAAATGTCAACCTTCACTATAATCTATCTGCTGAAAACTACTTGAAAGGCTTGCGCGGCATATTCCATATGCAACTATCATAAATCTAATGGCTATTTATAATATAAAGGTAGCACCGAATTAAAGAAACTGACATTGCGAATAGTTAGAGTGCTTATGTAATTGCATAATGGGTGTGGTTAAATACAAACATTTACTCAAATGTACTGTGACAGCCTATTCAAGGGAGTGAGCCAGTGATAGTGTCGTTGTTGGTTTTCTAACTAATTTCATGTCATTTTGCTGTGCCACATAGGATCTATGGTTGATATATGTCTATGCTTTTAGCGTTAAACGTCACGATAGTGAATATGTGATTTACAGATGTGGGTTTCTTTAGGCAGATATTCATGTATTCGTTTATGGCAGGAGCCGCATGATAAATACTTTAGATTTACTCCACAAGGAGGCACTTTTTTTAAAAAACAAGCGAGTTTAACATGATTTTTGGTCTGAACAGTGAAATAACTCGTCAAAAATGTTATTTTGATAAAAAGAAAACATTGATCAACCCCATAGAAACAATAATATTCGTTTAAAGTCTGCTGCGATTCATATCGCTATGTAGAAATATTAAATCTTATTGATAAGAATTCATGATTCCAAAGCTAACAAGCCAATGGGCCGTACATCTACAACCGTACTTTTGTTATTACTCGGAATCTGCAAAGCTACACAAGAGATTATTTGTCTGTGATTCACCCCTCAAGGAATAGTGCGAATTGACGTATCCGTCTATAATTAACCAGTGTTCATTACGCGTTCCGATCAAGTTCTTGAAACCAGAGGACACGACTGTGTTGAAATCAGCATCTTAGTAGATTCCGAATAAGGCGCGTTAGTTGTGCAATATATCAGACTATGTGTGTAAGATGTTACAGCATTCATTCGTCGTCAGATTTGAATATTGGTGTTAAATAAATGGTCGTCGATAAGGCTAAACATTTCCCGCTAAAAGGAGACCAACACCGACCCATGTTTAGACAGCTGCATTACAGTCCATAGTGACCGCGCTTTTGCGTTCAACCAGAGTAAAATACTACTGTTCGGATCTCGAAGCCTCAAAACTGAATGCCTTCAACATCATTTACTACATACCAAACAGAATTATCACTTAGGGCGGCAACGACTGATCATAGTTTAGCAGCTATAATGATCAGTAAAATAGAAATGATGCTTGCATTTCGTTCGTTTTCCGGAGTAAAAGAAACAGCTGCTGTTTTCGGAACGACTTAGGTAGTAAATATCAGGTCTGCTACTGCGACAAAACGGGTACTAATTTGCTCTTAAGGAAGCAACGAGGGTAGAATTGGAGTCTGTTAATCTATCGGGAGTGGCAGATATATGTACGACTGAGGCTGACTAAAGTTTTATGATTTCAAATGGTATGGGCAGGCGTAACTACCTAATCAAGTATCTGCAAGAAACCGACGCTAAAAGGCTATGTGCCTGTTGAGGCATCCAACAGGTGCAATATAGATAGAAACACAGGAAGAAATTGCCAAATGCCATTGTTATTGTCAGTCAAGCTATTTTTATGACCCGTCATCTTATCCAGGGTAACGTCGTGCTAATGAGACCTTTCAGTTAACTAACGGCATTTCATTACCCGTTTGATAGATACTGCTTAGCCTGATTCATGTGCACTCCGAACTACCGCAGCATCCATTTAATCAGGCCGCAGTCATGTTGCACGTGGATAATTCAAATGACAATGTGGGACAACATACAGTCGTTCAAATCAACATATCCTAAAGCCGTTACGTGTCAGTTAAAAGAACATGCTGCCTTCACAAATGTGACATTGCTACTTTAGTGTCATTATTAAAAGGCGTCATCTTCATCTTTGATGAATGATAAGTTGGTAAAACTTTAGTGATAAAGACAATTGTTACAAAACTAGCACGAATGAAATTATTAGTTGCAATCAAAATTTTAGGTAAATGTAATACATTGAGATTCAAGAAATCTAAATGTAGTTCTCTCAGGGGTCAATTATTCATGTTGACATAATGAGGATATTATCCGGATATGTCGCTTAACGTAATTCTTGAATGTGATCAAAAAGCAGTCCATCATAAATTTTGCACATCTCGTTTGACCAGAAAAATAATTCGTGCATAATAGTTAACCTCATGAAGTACAACACAGCCATATTTACAAATACCCAATGTGTAGGATTGCAGCTCTTGTAGAACCATCGGTAGATTTTATAATCGCTCAGCCACGCGGTTAAGCAGCAGGGAAAACTTCCAAGCATCAAGGCGATCGTTCACGAATGCGACCCATTGGTCAATTATGTTACCTAAATTTTTGCGTGCGCTTTGATGGTAACTTCAAGAATGATCTTTGTAAATCTCTGTTACGAGCCACGAAGGAGTAATTCAAAATGATAACATGACATCATGCTCATTAACAGACGATAACAAAAAGAACTTCTAAAAGATAAATCCGGTACCCTTAACTCAATTACTAAGATAAACAATATGCGAGCGTTTCTCACTGAATGACTCAAAATCATTATGGGCTTAAGTATTATCCATTGTGTTAGATTTTTAGGTGGTCGGTCGACATGATAGGTGGCAAAGAATTGCATAGCGTAAGCCACAACATTTAAACACAATGTGGGTAGAATAGACAACTTTTTGCAATTGATGGATCGACTATGGATCACTTGATTTTCAAGAGGGCAGACATGTGAAGAGCAAAAACATCTTAATGGATCGTCTGAAACCTTATTAGTGGTTAATAATTTTAGCAGGAATAACCAACACTAGAAAAAAGCACAACTGGTTTAAAGGCGCAGAATATATACGCTAGAAATTTTGCGTCTACTGGGAGAACGGCTAGAGAACGTATGAAGCTAGTCAGGAAATGTGGTTCATTCAAAATGAATGTATGAAGCTGCAGGAAATATATGTATATTTTGGTTAGTTTGAATGCATTTATGATTGTATGTTGTGTATTGTATGTATGTATGTATGTATGTATGTATGTATGTATGTATGTATGTATGTATGTATGTATGTATGTATGTATGTATGTATGTATGTATGTATGTATGTATGTCTGTGTATGTATGTGTATGTATGTATGTATGTATGTATGTATGTATGTATGTATGTATGTATGTATGTATGTGTATGTATGTATGTATGTATGTATGTATGTATGTATGTATGTATGTATGTATGTATGTATGTATGTATGTATGTATGTATGTATGTATATGTATGTATGTATGTATGTATGTATGTATGTATGTATGTATGTATGTATGTATGTATGTATGTATGTATGTATGTATGTATGTATGTATGTATGTATGTATGTATGTATGTATGTATGTATGTATGTATGTGCATGCATGTATGTATGTATGTATGTATATGTATGTATGTATGTATGTATGTATGTATGTATGTATGTATGTCTGTATGTATGTATGTATGTATGTATATGTATGTATGTATGTATGTATGTATATATATATATATATATATATATATATATATCTATATATATATATATATATATATATATATATATATATATATAAGGCAAGAGAGAATAGAACTCACCATCCAGATCGAATGGGCGTTAGCAGATGACATGAGTGCATGGTTATTGATTATTTCATCAGTTTTTATTTAGCAGCATCCAATATTTTTACGGATTTCAAATAGAAGCAACGCCTTTGTATTTATATATTTCTGCCCACCAATGTCTCACAGCGAAAAAAACCAACCGCAATTACTAAGGTCGGGGAACAAGATGGGATTGCAGCATAGCAGTTACTGCACATTGTCTTAGCAATAAACTGCAATGGGTGTTATTCAATGTCATCGTCCCATCATTTCGGTATGTTAGCGTACTTTGTCAAACCAGAATTGTATAACAGATGCCTTAGATAACAGCGATTCATTCACAGGAGTTGTGGAATTGTTTCGAGTCGAGATTGTAAAGTGAAATTTTGCAATAGTTTTGCTTTATTTAAATGACCGCGATGATTCATAACTTATTATATGTTAAGCAGGAATGCGATAATATACATTTATTTGATAAAAGCGTGCCGTTGGTTGAATCGGGTTTTCGTTTGCCGATGAGACACGCATAGCAATTGCAAGCGTAGTGTTAGTCTGGCAATCTCTTGATGATCATGCGGTTAGTAATCTTTGCTGTTGCATCGAGAAGATTTCGGATTTTGTAGATTTGTATGTTGTAACGTTTTGTTACGATCATCGATTCGTGCTGCATCTATTTGCACGGCCGCGCTCATATTTTTAAAGTTCTTGTACTCAAACCGAGTTTTATTCGTGGACGTATATACACGCCCAATCGTGGACATATTCGCCCAAATCGCTAGTGGATGCTATTCGGAGAGCTGCAATCTTCACTAAATAGAGCTGCTGCGTGCACAACAAGTAATTACAGCTGACAAATTGCCCTAGGTCCGTTGCGGTTAAATACCAAATGATGATTACTTGAATGACCTCAGTCAATCAAACTGTCTCTCCAGCAAACCACAGGAGAACTATTCAAGGGGCAAACCAGACATCACACTCATTCACTAAGCAATGGAGCTCGATAATAAATCTGGTATCTTGAACATACTAACTAAGGTAGACACATTGGCGATTACATTCGTTTTAGACAATAAAATCGGTCTGACCTTATGACAGATCCCAAAGAGTTGCGCTGGGTAAGATATAACTTGAGGAAACGATATAACACCATGGTAGTAAAATATACTGCATGATGAATGGACTCTGAATACATAATTCTACCAGATATTGGCAATGTAAATGACAAAACATAATTAAAGAGCAGACACAAAATTAACGAATCGACACCATTATAACCAATATGACCATAAAGATTTGCAAGGTTTTACGACACCGAAAATATTCACTAAAGATTATGTAGGTGCACTGGGAGAGTAGACATCAACATATAACGATAGAACCTACTAAACAAGGGGAAACGACGATTATAGGGCCATGTATTTATGAAGTTTCAGGATATCGAGCGAAAATATAACGACACTCTTTAGAAATACAGCGATATAGACTTATATACTGTATATTACAAATGTGCGTCTTAAATGATAGATATCATGTTCGATGTTTAATAAGAATAAGCTAAAATGCACGCGGAACATAAATATATTTGCACCTGAATAATTTTACAACATAGATATTAACTGTGATATTGACTTAGGCATCTTAAACGATTACTTCAAGGTGTAGTAGCGCATTGTGGTGCAGGTGGCTTTCATATTGCTGCATAGATTAAGCTTACTTGTTAATTATGCATACCAGGCAATTTACTAAAGCACGTTGTTTCCGAAAAAGGTTACAGCAATACGAATTGCACTATTAGCGATATCTAATGGCTTGCATCATGAAGCTGCGAGGTAGTCTAGGCCGTTGGCATCGCAATGCAGCATCTAACCTCCGTACGTTGGATACTGCTATTTGAAGTAACGTACTACCACAAGCCATAATTGATGAAGACCCCTTAATTTGTATTGGCAGTTTCATTCGTGCGCACCATGCTGGACAGCGGTTATAAGCCAATCTTGAGTATTCTTAATTCGTGTGCATTATTCCGTTTTCAAAATCATCAATCTGACCATAGTTAGTAGCATGAATTAATATTGTCAAATATGTCAGATAGGCAATGATTATTGATCCATATCAACAATGCATGGTGTATTTGTTTGCAATATGAGAATTTTTAGTAACATATGCTGCTATTTGTACGCGAGCTTAGTAAGATATATTATTTTGCGACAGGCGCATTAATCCTATGATGGTGATCAGAATCTAGATTCTTGTTCTTCCCAGTAATATTGAGCCAGCACGAAACATGCAGGGTGCTCGACAGTCTAGTGGTTAGATCCCATGATTTGCGCATGCAAGGAAAACGTCAACAAGATGTAGTACAGCGCTCCCATTCCTCGGATCGATAATCAAACATAACATTTCTCAAATGCCTACTATATTTGCAAATATAATTTGTTCCGTTGGTAAATATATCCTGGATCGTTGCATCGCCAGTCATTGAGTCAAAATAACGCCTTGCGCCGAAATAAACTCTGTTGTTGCTTTGGGTGTATGGTTCACGTCCTGAGTTTTATGATGGTACTTTGAAATCATTGCATTGCATGTAGGTCGCACAGATCTGTCGGTGTGTAAATCAGTAAAACAACTGTTGAATAAACTGCTCTGACAGTCATTAAAGACTGGTGCTAAGCTAGGTTGACGTTTCCATGGAAACCTTCATTGTTGCCACAATACCTACACACACTGTAAGAGAACTTAACGTTGCAAATACGGGATGTGAAAATCTGCGCGTCACGCGATGAGCCTGTTAGGCAACTAACATAAATATTATGATCATCAATGACCACCGCCTAAACGCAGCAGCGATTCCATGTACAATGTCTGGTCTCTGCAGTTGTAATAAGAATGGTCTGGCCTAGCGTGGCAGCCTTTTATCGAACGTTGAAAAATATGCGCCATGCCATGAATTGATTGACAGACAAAATATGGCCAGACCAGTGCGCGCAGTAACTTATCGATGTATTCCAATTGGCGCATGGACTGACGTCATTTTCATGTCGCCCATAATGTCACATTCATAGTATCTACCTCTTTGTTGATAAGATTTTTCCAGTAAAGTAATTTACAGCTACGTTGCCTTTCGCAAGGAAGAATGAAGTGGTAATACCAAATCTGTATCACCCTGTATATGCTCAGCACAATTAAAATCAAGTTTGGTTTTAGCGACCACTAGAAGGTCTAAGACTTTAATTGGTCTTAAGGTAATTTCGCAAATGCTGTCAGTTAGTAAATGTGAACGCGTGTCGCGCATTCAATATGATATTGTGTTGGCATTAACATGTGTAAGGATTGCTTCAAGGATTGTGATCGAGGGTGTTTACTATCGTAAGCTAGAGCATGGCTATGAATTTCAGTAAATTTGTGTCCTTAGTCTACGCAATCACGATATCAGAAAAGAACCCCAGCAAATATGAACGACGAGGGCAAAGATCTAAAATGAAAGCTGACAGACACAGCTATGTTACAAGCTGTCGGCGGGTTGATTGACTATGTGCTGGCAGATAAATTGGTAATGTATTTTACACAGAAAATTAGAACTGGAGCTAGCAAATGTGCAATGCAGCTCACCGCAAGTGGTACAAGAGAGAAGTTTTTAATCCATTACCAGTATGGATTCTGAAAGATTGTACGGATAACCACTTACCTTATCACAAAAATGATCAATCTTTCTATAGCTTCTGGCTCTGTGCAAGAACGATAAAGCACTGCAATCCTGAAACCTGTACTTGAAACGAGCAACCAGGATCGTGGATCGCTGAATATGAATAGACCAATCTCAAATGTGAGCGTCTTATCCAAATTGGTATTAGGAGATGGGGGTGTGGGTGCTGTAGCGGATCGATCATATAGCCAAACTATTTGATGGTAATACAACAACAATGCATTTTCCGTTGATAGGAACTATGAGGCTTGTTATGTGTTGCTCAACCTCAACGTAGCGTATGATAGTGTCGGGTGTCAAATTTTGTTACAGCGTCATATGGCTTATGTTCTACCTCTCAAACATCACAGAGTCAGTCTTTAAGGCAACACACCAGGTAGCATGTGGTATGCCATAAGAATCCTTCCTAATAGACTCGCAGTTATGCAGACCAAGACAGCTTATCAATTCCACCCATCACTTCATGAAACACGAAGATTAGGCAACATCAAGCTAAGGTCACGGGAGTCAATATTCCAATATATTTCTTGGCAAGCAATGTAGCAAATTTAGCCTTGTGCGTTTTTTGGCGGATATACCAATGGTCTCATTACGCATCACACGTTGGTCTAGCATTGAACATCACATGATGTAACTTACAGCAAAACACCCATTTGGCAATACACTAAAAAAGTTGTGTTTTGTTATGAATAATTAACGCTAAACCAACTTGCTTTCACCATGCCATAAAACCTTGTTTAACTCAGGTTTCATTTGTAGTTTAATGACTTGCAGCTGCTACCGAGAGGTTGTAATTATTTCCTAACCCACTGACTTTTGATCGCCGAACACAACTGGCGGTCACCAATGACTAGCAATAGTCTACATCCATCTGAATACAGACCAATATGAAAACAAAGGACACAGAATGATACGTAACATGTGGTCAGTGTATACTTATCAGTGATTACACAGTAAGTGGATGAATAGTAGTTGCACAGTAAGCGATTTTCCCTATTGACCCGCTATAGTATAAATGAACACTGTGCACAATATGTCAATACAGTACAAACGTTACTATAATCAGCTATGTCATTTGTGGCGATCGCTGATCAAATAATGTTTTCGCCACACATTTGCCTGTCTATCTTGTTAAGGATAGAAAAGGGCCTCTTATGAAAATCACTGATAATGATCATTATGGAAAGTGAAAATATGTCGACCGGGAATATTCTATACATTTCCGATCCAGCTCATCGTCTGTTTGTAAATGCTATTTCATGTTTTGTAGCAATTGAAAGTTTGTTATTCAAGGGGTATTTACTGTAGGGAGATGAAATGTAGATTGCTATTCCCCTGTCATATATTTTGTCTTTATAATGCGGAAAGACAATCGTCTAGTTAAGTATGCCACGTCAGGACTATCGTTATCACTTGGGAATGCTGAGTCAACCAAGGCACACTCTTTCCAATTATCGAGGATGTACAGGGACATATGAGAGGTAGCATATCAATTAGGAACGAAGTGCAAAATGATCTACCGCATTTCTATTTGTGGCCGTTACAGCCAACTGCTCTCTAACGTTAAGCAAGTAGTGGAACAATGAGCACCACCGCATGTTGCAATGTACGGCTATTTCACTGCTGGATGAAAAGATGTGGGCACGAATAAAACACGAGCTTTCCACATTTAACGAGGCATTCATAGTCCAGATCAACGAGTAAATTACATTCGTACACGATAATTGCTCATAAGTAAATTACCGTCAAAGGTTAAATAATGCAAAACACCATTCGCTAAACAGGATGACAAACTTGTAACTATTTATTGTTTTGGGTGTGTTTGCTAATTCCTTTGTCGAGACCGAACACGGACATAATGACAACCAGCTGTCTCTAAATCATGATTGCTCTCGTTATGATTACGTCTAGATCGATAATTGATTAAAATAACTCTACGCAATGCATTGCTGTGTATGTCACCATTCAGAATCCGAGCAGATCCATATGTTAAACCAGGGCTGATTAACACAATGATATTGGCTCATAAGACGGCTCTTTTTTTCCACAGAATTGATACACAATACCAAAAAAGTCTTGGTAGTCAATGGACAGGAACAAACATCAACACTTTTCACCCAATCTGATAAATTACCTGCAACGACAGGTGATATTGTGTATTGACCCAATTGATGACTCGGTTATATGTCAAAATTACCTTGGTCATTTGCATATATTATAGATGCATGAAAATTGAACCTTACCAATATCCTTCAATATCTACCCTGTAATGATCGCGAGTTGTTCTTTCGCAACTGATGTTGCATGCATTGTACCGGCATTAAGTCTGCAATTTGCCCCGCGCCATGTGATGTAGCAGTCCGCTTTATCAATTTAAGATAAGAAGCGTGACAGAAAAGAGGTAATTGCCATGTTTGATGGTATGTTTTGCTTCAAACCTCTTTTACATAATATCATCATTGTATGTAACTGGCAGCAGTAAATTGTCACCTGAGTGTTACTACCGCAATGCCATAAGAGGTAATCAAACATGACACTTGCACAGTATAACACAGTATTCGTAAGACTTGTAGGCCTAATCACTTTGTATCATTCTCAACGTGGTTTTGAAACACATTAGGTATTTAATTCAGATTCAATTTGATGTTTATCGCAAGCTGTTCCAAGCATCTCTGCACGCAAATCATCTTTACCATTGTTCATGCTCCTTAATAACTAGCTCCCCATAATTGTCAAAAGAAATTATCAAAAGGACATGACCCAAACCGTTCAATGTTCAGTAGAGTGCGTTGTAAACAGACTAGAATTGCATTTTTAATAAATGGCTTTTGATGATATCAATACAGGCTGCCACAACTGCTATGATGATCCGACAATGCAGCGTATGCAATAATCCTTATTGACACGGCACTTTAAGTGTTTGCATTAATAAAGATTCATGCACACTGTCAGTAAGAATTGTCATTCCATGCTACGCTATAATATGGTTTCATAGATTACTCTGCAGAGCCAATTTTCTATAACCTTAATCGCCCCTACCCCACTTAGCAGCGCTGTTCGGTTCTACCAGGCGATAGTCGCCATATTGCTCCAAATCTAGTGGAATGAAGGTGTTATTCGAGGCATAACTCAATTTGACAAATACCTTTTAGCTGAAGGGCAAATTCATGGAAACTGGCTATTGTCAAAGCAAGGTCACACAAGTACATATTCCAATCTATTTCCGTGCAAGCAATCTAACATATTTAGCCTTGTGTAATTGCGGTTCAATCACAAAAAAACTATGAGAATGTCGCATAACTACTGGGCTTTAACCAATAGGTAGTGATTTCTAGCAGAATCATCGATTTTTGGCAATGTCAATACATGATCGTTATTTGGGAATATCACCGCTTAAGTTGAAAAATTATTTACTGCAGTTTGTTAACCAAGCGTTACTAATGAATTTGATAGCATGCATTGTTAGAATTAATAGATGTCTCTTGCATAGCCGCTTCCGTTGTAGCTTCTGGCATTCAGCTCTCGCCATGAATATGTTAGGTATCAAGTGTACAGTGGCGGGGAATCAGTGCAATCATCATGCTCTTAAGTTGTTACCATACCATGTGATGCTGCATTCCGATTGGCACGATTTATTTTAACGAGAAACATGCCAGAGTAATGTAGAGGAAGACCGAGGCTTGCCGTAACTTAAGGATAATATGTTATGTCCCGACGAATTATGCTATCTTTTTTAACCAACTTCGGCATAGTAGCATGAATCGGCCGATTGTGCAAATTAAACAGGCTCCCCGGATTTCTCTGTTAATATTCATCAATTGTATTATTGTACACGGTTGTTATAGATTGTACGAATGTACGAGTATGTGTGAATACTTGCTTAGAGAGGCAGATTAATATAAAACCTTTGCATGTCTAACAAGGCACAAATAGTCTTTATACTTCACTAAAAGATATTCCATTGAATGCAATTAAAAAACATCCAATTCTCTTTCAATTTAATGCGTTTGCCATGCTCAATGATGCATAACTATCCTCATTTACAAGCTTTAGGGCCTAAACTCGCCATGTATATTAAATGCTTAACTGCATTTGTGGTTATTAACAAGCTTCCGATGAACATAAAATGTACCCTACCTTACTTACTGTACCTAGTGGTCGTTTTTACAAAAATTCAAAAGGTGGCCGGTTATAGGCTCTTTATCGCGTTTATGCATATGTTCATGAAATTTAGACAACAATGCGCACTTTTTAGAAATCATTACCTTGATCAGTTTAGCGTTTGAGTAGATAATTTGCGAAAAAAATCCTTGAGGTTGATACTCAACCATTCTATTTTGTAAGTGGATGTCAAATTGGACAATCATTCTTATATAAGAACTTATTTGCCCAACGATACCACATGAAGAACGCATTTTCAACCCCCTTGCTGTCATCTGGACCCGCAGCAAGTAAAATGGTGTCTGCTAAAGTCGCTATAAATTTAATTTATGACGACATTTGTTTTTGATAAAGTGTAAGCGCTTTCTTGTGACTTCATATATTTGGATGAGAAGCAATGCAGTTGACAGAACCGATAATGATAAGTTCATCTCAAATGGATAAAGAGCAGGATGAAGAAATATTGTTTGAGTGATCATTGGGCTTGGCATGGGGTAGACCAGAACTGCAGACATAGAAGTCGAAAGTATGTCTAAAAGCAAGGTAAAGAATGGTAAATTGACACAATTGTTAGCCTATTATTAAACTTTATTCTTACAATAAAGCAATCCCTCGGATAACATCATTGTTACTGAACACAGCAAATGTCTGGGTTAACGTGTGAATGTACACCAACATGAACACGTTTTTATCATTTGTGATTACTTACCTGAACAAACTGTACATGCCAACAAATGTCTGAAGCAGATATACACACATAATTAACCTTGGTTGCCGGAAATAATGGAGATATCATAATAACCCATACATTGATTTATTTTGGAAATTTCTTACTTCATTTTGTGTACTGTATTGAATAAAATGAAATTTTCTACGTAAACCATCAATAATTGTTAATGACTAATAGAACTTAGTGCTCTTTCATAAAGCGCGTAGCACGTGGATGAGGTTCACAGTTAAAAATAAGCTATCAAGGATGTTATTTGTTCAGCACCTTTTGATACAAATATCAACCTTGTGACCTGAGCAAGTGAGATACAATAATTTGTACAGATGCATCGGGCTGCTACTTTCACTAAATTTCAACTAGGCCTGTTCGAAATAATGTAAGCTGAATATACTCTTCACTGCTTTTTCTATAAATCATATTACCAGCAATGACTGCAAATGCAAAGATAGCTTGACTGATTACAAATTCATTTGTATTCTTGCAATGTCAAAAAATGAACAGTTTACTGCCTGGTGTGTTACTCTAACAATCATGTTGCCCAACAAGCACCCTGGAGTAAGCTATGGACTCTGCTTGACCTTTATGGTGGAAAATTAGTATCAGACTGAACGCATGCATTAAACAACCCCTTACGCAAAGGAAACCCTTACAAATAATGAATTTCAGAGTTACCAAATGTAGGAAGAGGATTATGTCGAAATACATACATACATACATACATACATGCATACATACATACATACATACATACACATACATACATACATACATACATACATACATACATACATACATACATACATACATACATACATACATACATACATACATACATACATACATACATACATACATACATACATACATACATACATACATACATACATACATACATACATACATACATACATACATACATACATACATACATACATACATACATACATACATACATACATACATACATACATACATACATACATACATACATACATACATACATACATACATACATACATACATACATTCATCCATATCCAGTATTGTGAGGCTTGGAATATATGTTTAAATGTGTGAAAACATTTAAACATATATTCCAAGCCTCACAATACTGCCCCGATAATTTTTTTAATTTGCAGCGTTCCTCGTGTGCAACTTAATTCTCGTGCACGTCACAGCTAATTGCCTTTAACAGGCAAAATCCGGTGCGCTTTGTATGTTGACATGTCTTCGAACTAAATTATACCGGATCCAATTTCGCATCACAGGTGCCAGCTGCTAAAGTTTGAAGCAATTGTTCCATTCCATTAGCGTTAATCATCGGTGCTGTACCCTACGTATTTAATTTGTCGTATACAAATGGGAAATTGGTACATTTAAAGTTACATGGGTACATTTTGACTAGACTAGAGTAGATCACATATAGTTATACACGTACATAATTATCTATAAAACAGCCTATGACTTACGTGGTGATTGGACTATGGATGTAGCTTGACAAATGTTTTGAGCCTTTTGCCAAGGCTTTGGTATAGATTGTATATCTCGAATTATTGCGAGTGCAACTACTGTATTTTACTTCTGCACAGTTAGGTTTGATTTCGAATGCCTCGACGATACATTTCTGATGTCGTCCGAAAACTAGACCCTGACCCTTTAAAATATTTTTATTATCACGAAAATACGAAGTTAGTTGGAATATGATCAATTACCTTTTAGATCATTACCAGTGGCAATCTGAAGGCAAAGTAAACCTTGCCACAAATCTAAAGACAGTATATCTGTCATATATTAGAGCGCATTGGTCGGCAGAGACTTGGTCGGCAGAGATTGATCCGAGGTCTTGAGACGATATCTCATTTAAAGTACGAACAGTCAAGCCTTTGTGGCCGCAGCTACACTTTGTTATCGGTTGAACCAATGCAATGTTACGCACGTCCACACGAATTACTGCTTTTACCGAGGGCTGTGAGAAAACGCCGGGAAATAGCTTTGATTTATATTTTTACTAGCAGCTTCCATGAAAAGCAAACTTGTCCTTGATACATAACACGGGGGTTTGTTATCCTTCCATAATGTGCAATTTGGATTATATAGATCAAGGTAAAGTCGACAGTGGTTATAACGCAGCAACTAGTATTTATAAGCTTGCTATATAGGTAATAACAGTAAAAAAGTAGCATGTTTATAGCAGATTCACCAAAGCAGTTATATGCGAGCAATAGTACAAGCAGATGCTACCAATCAATAAAAATTTAAATTAAAGACTCGCCGGAATTATTTGATGCTGATCTATTCGACATGTTAAGCTCTCGCCACACTGATAATAATAAGACAAATGTATCGAAAAAAATGACAGATTAAGGCTAAAAAATGTCGTTTAAATTGTAAAACCATATTTCTAGAAAACGTGACTGACGTAGATTATTCCTTAAGCTGAAGCGGCTTGAATTGCATGTTTCGGTGTTTCGTCAACCTTACGCTGATTACTTCACTGGTATTTGGAACAGTTTTTCAACTCTCGATTCTTCATTTCATATTTGCCCTTAATGCCCAATAACGGTGGTAACAAAAATGATAATCGAGCGTAATTCATCTGGTCTTGGACATGAATAGCTTATCATAATTGCCACCAGGCCCGTCAAATGGCTTCAGGCTTGCCGACAATGCGGCCCCAGTCACGAGTGCCCGCATTGACAAAACATTGTGTCGCATTAAACGTCTAGTGTCGTATGTATATTGGGCAGTCGGTTTACAAATGTTTTACTGGGGTAGACTATTACTAGAGAGTTCCGTCGTCGGAAGTTTGTTTCGTGATAGCGTGGGATATCATTGCATTCCGAGATGAACCAACAGCCTGGTAGAGTTACGAGACTACCATTAATTTTATCGATCTTTAAAAAAGAAATTCTTTATCCATTTTATGGAATTGTGTAAGTTGAATTGAAGTAACACCACAGCCAAACGTACAGCTTACTTTAGAATTATTGATAAACGTGCTGCTTGTAAACATAAGAGACATGAAGGATTTGGAGATTTCCTTACATGGATAGGCAATAAGTCTACCAGGTTGCTCAATGGCAGATGATTAACAATGATACCGTTGGCGAAATCAGCATAAACTCAAGCTGTAACTCGTTCGGCTCCCAAACACTTCAGTTGCATACGACACTGCCATAATTGTTTGTATGATTTATAGGTGAATTAGTAGCAAAGAAGCTAGCACCAGACAGTATATAATACCTATAATGAAGCTTTACCTCTCGATGTTTGTCTGGTAGATGCGTTAATTCCATCTGATCTGTAGAAGTGTGTGAATTATCTGTTTAAAATTTTATTGCTATGCGTGGACTTTCATATTATTCAAGAAGATACATCGCAAATTGACTGCGAAGCCAAGTCAAAAACAAAAAGACACATTTCCAGATCCTGATAATGCAACTGTTTTTGAAAATATATGCGCAAATAATGTTGAATAGTAGATTGCTTTTTGACTGCATCGAAAAAGGTCTGCTCATTTTACAGCATATTATTTCCTCTTTTCTTCTATTTGCACGTCATGATAAGGGTACAAAGAAGTAGTCATTCGCTCCCTAAGTGATAGCAAACTTCAATTTTATTACTTGGAAAATGCCCCCGGGTTAATGGCAATTGCTAACCTCTACTACAGTATTAGCAATGTGTCACATGCAGCCATGAAAGTGCTGAACACGAAGATCGGCTCTTTGCTTGTGGTGTTTATAGTACATTCATTGATATAACAGGGTGTCAAGGGGCGCATGAATCAAACATGTTCATTCATTTTGACTGTTTATATTCCACTTAATTACACACAATAGAATGCGATTGTAAATAAGCAAAGTTGAGCAGTGCATATAGATGCGACGTTGATATTCTTACCACGGAACTGGACTACCATCAAATATCCTGCTGTAGAGTTAACGGGTATTTGATTGGTCTCACATCCAAATTAACTTCCATATGATATACATACATGGAGAATATGGATTGATGTCAAAACTGCTTTTGGGCGTCTGCGTTCGATATTTTAGCACGTAGAAGAATCATAATGTTTGCTTTCAGCATGCTAATGCCTGCAGTTAATATTAATTTGCAAATGCTATTATCACTTTATGTTTTACTCTCCACTTTCCTAAAATCATAGATGGCGTCACTGGTAATGTAACACAATAGCACTTTATCATATTACCAGTTAATTGCAAATGTTACATCGTGTTGTTGCGGATGACATTGTTGTAATTTTTCAAGATTTTCATTATGTTTTTCCTAAAATCCCCCGCATTCCAATCGGCAGGAACGTAATGTCTCCTTTGAGACATCTATGAATAAAACACTGCGTATTGCGATGATTTAGGTAAGTCACATTTATTCCCGAGGGTGTTCGAGAGCTCTTTTAAATTCCATGTGTTTTAAAGCGACTCTATAACCTTGATAATTCTCCTGTAATATGCAAATGTGACCGACCGACATCAAGTTAGCAGACGTCAGGTTTACCAAAGTGCTGCTTAATGTTGTATGACAAATTCGCCCAAGCCACGGCTACCCTCTCAAATACCTGCCGATACCACTGAAGTAAAATGGTAATTTTAAACGAATTGTCCAAGGGTCTCAGTGTCAGACCTGAATTACTGGGACCTCCATGATGCGCTATCGATATACTAGAAAAAATCAAACGTTCACCTTCTTTTAACCTGCCCGACACTATATATACCTGTATATATCAATGTTTTCAACATCTTGTGTGTGTAATATGGCACGCTCGTAAGACAGCACTATTGGTTCAGACCCAATATTTCAACTATTATCATTGGGTCGTTCCCAATCATTAATATTCAAAATGGCGCCCGAACGAATGGAACTATTTAAACTATGATGCGCTCATCTTCGTTGACGAGATGCGTCTTTGATTATGTTATAATATGACAACAGGGAATCTTTTTATGTCTCTCTTAACACAAACGCGGTGCCCCAGGTACTATAATACAATAAAAAGAGATGGAATGTATTTGCAGATGGAATGTATTTGAACGATGCATTCAGAATCAAAGCCAACCCTATAATATGGACAGCAAAGGTAAATAATTCATTGATATCGACTGCCATTGATTATTATCTTTCCATAAGTAGTGTCACTAATCGCCAGTCCCGGTTTATCGACAATATTGGTCACATAATTGTGCGTATCCTTTAGATGTTAGTTAAGGCCGACTTGATATTATCGGTTAACTGCATTGTACTATACTTGCTTGACAATCGACATACCAGCCAGTATTTGAAGACAGCTGCTAGCACAATTTGCAGTACTTTTTGATATCAGGTCATAGATAAGGCAATCTGAAATAATTGTTTTTTCCATTGAAACATCTTGTAGAAGTTGATTTCGTTTTCCATGTTTTGTTTAATAATTTGCAATATGTGTCAAATTTGAACTTTCAGCAATCTGTCTGTCCCCACACCCACAGTCTGTTTTGTCCAATTTTGAAATAAAATGAAGCAAAGCTTATTCCACATGTAATTTTCGAGAAGAACTTGAGCTTGAATCTCAGGAACGGTTTAACCTTTCAACAGGCTGTCTGTACAGTAGGGACTTTGAAACAACAATGAGTAAATCGTTTGCCTATACAAACAAGTTTTTATTTTCAGGAAGTACCATTATCAAACTCAAGTGTGTATCAGTAGCAAACCGCGACTATTCAACTTACCTTATGTCAGATATATAAAATTTAGAGTTACTCTAAAACAAGATAGGGTCAATTATTTACAGCATCAACCATACATCAGTTACGTTTTCCAAGTCTTATGTTATTCACTTGTGAGCGTATCTGCGCCAAACTTCGACCTTTCAACAATAGTTCTGCTCTCTGCAGATCTGATTTGTGCACACTGGTCCTTGTCTTCTGAATGTATCCCTGAAAGATGTCTTTAAGGATTGCTGTTTCCTTGTCACTCCAGCGCCTCTTTTGTGTTCTGCTCCTTTCAAAAACTGTAAACATAAAATACCACTTATAACTGTACTACCCTCTAAACAGGTCAATGATAACAGTGGCATAATATGTAGAGTTAAAAGCTTTCCAATATTATAATTTGAAACTATATATATCTTTTACATACCTAATGCGCACATAGCAAATTGCATTTATACCATATCCATGCCCAAGGTTATTGCAGTCATGCCTACCTGGCTCCGCTGTCTTGGTGCCAGAATCAATATCAATGACTTCCCTCATGCATGGTGACTCTGCCTCTATATACATTCACATTGCATACTACACATACATGGTAAAGCACAAGAATCAGTGATAAAGCTGCAAATTGTTATATGATGTGTCTGGTGTCTACTCATGCAAGCATTACAAACTTACTCTCAGTAACAGAGGGTAGTTCATCCACATCACAACCTTCTGCATCTTCTTCTTCTATACTCGGAAGATCTGCATCAGCCAAGCAGTTAGTCAATAAATAGGCCTACATCAAGTCCTATATCTTTGTCAACACAATGTGATAGGTTGTTCACTTCAGCAACAAAAATTTGTCAATGTCATTTTATTCAAGGAGCATTTGTGACCTTCAACAGATATATCCTCCAGACGCATTCCTTTCCATTGATTCACCTTGCCATTCTCAACTGTAAGGAGGAGCTGTGAGACCTTAACACAAAACAGTTTTGCGTATGAAGTTAATTATAAATGTTAAATCAGGAGTAAATTAACAGCCAAAGGATTTGGTTAGGCTTGATGAATGCAAAACGGATTTATACTTATCACAGTGCAGTCATAAAAGAAACACAGAACATAGAAAACATGGATAAATTTTCTTTATACTGAGTATACAAAAGTACCTTTGATAACTCTAAAGTAGAATGTGAGAGTCGGTAATATTCCCGATGGGTCTTTGGATCATGGCCAAGATGTTTTGCCAGCATACCAAGCTCACTCTCACTCATGTCCAAAATCTGCACAAAATTGGGCATAGATAAGTGAAAAGAAGCCAATACCTCTGCTCTCTAGTGAACATCATCATTTACAAACTGTAAGTATTGATGTCCATGTCAACAAAACATTAATATCTCAGACATAAACAGAACATTTACTTGGGAGACTGTGGCAATGTACTTCCTCAATTGTGTAGATTTGATGCGCTCTGGGTGTTGCAATCCAGGGCAACTGCCTGCCACTTCTTGTAGCTCGGTGTTTCCACTCATTGGAGTGTCTGCATTTAAGCGCGCAAATAAGAAGGGGTTTGTTGCTGGGACACCAACATCTGCTCTTGTTTTTAAAAGCACTTCTATTTTGTATAATTTGTAAGGACCAATTTGTTAAAAACACAGTCAGCAAACAGTACTGCTGTTTGTTTGGAAATAATTGTTCCAGTGTGGGTCGGTGGTTGGTAATTTGCAGGGTCCTGTTGGTCATGAGTTGCAATGACTGGGATGTCTTCATGAACAACAAACTAGGTTTAATATGTACTACCAGCTATATAAATGTTTGTATCTGCAATGGCTGCAATTATCTACCAGTTGTGTTAATATTTGTTAATCAACAAGTCTTTAAGACAAACAGTAATTTTTATCCAAAAAAAAATCTAACCATTACTATTCAGTGATGGGTGGATGTATGGCTCATGCAGGGCAGCAGCTGCATTACTCTGGAGGGATTCGGTTGCAGAAGTTGTAGTCAGTCGAGCATCCTCTTTCATTTCATAGCATGCATCTACACATGATCCAGACAGATATGACATAGATGTGAAGTTTTTGAATGACAAATGTTACATACAGCAGTTGTTGATTGTTACTGTTTTGTGGAATGTTCTTACCAGTGTGGGTCGGTGATAGGTAGATTTCAGCCAATTGTGGGGCATCAAATTCGTTGACCAGGTTCACTT
The DNA here is from genome assembly GCA_034190875.2 of Urechis unicinctus. NCBI lineage: Eukaryota > Metazoa > Annelida > Polychaeta > Xenopneusta > Urechidae > Urechis > Urechis unicinctus. The sequence goes on along the minus strand of JAXDRA010000266.1, from coordinate 30,117 downwards.
CAGGAGTAACAAATGAAGTTTCATAAGCACAACATGTTAATCAGTAGTTTCACCTACACGTGATCCTGAGAGATGTGAAAAATGTGTTTAACCATATGCAAACTATTATAGTTATAACTGGAAATCAACCGGTTATTGAAACAGCAAGTCATAAAAACTTGAAATGACCATACATACTATTGTCATTCATGGGATGGTGAATATCTGGCTCTGGATGTAAATTTGCTTCATGGTCTTCTGGAACAAAACAAATTCCACTTAAGGAAATTCAATTGAATAAGAAATAATCATGATCATTCTTGTGAAAAAAGATGTTATGTTCTACAGTACATTCTATGGTGTATTATGCAGTAAATATATTACCTCTGCTTGCTATCTGTATGAGTGCTCTGTTTATGTCCGCGAAGAATTTTTCAAGATATGATGGCATTTTTTTCTTCAGATGGGCTGCATGAAAATACATTAGCGTAGATAAAGTTTATTAGATAGGTATTTTTCCTCAACTGCTTCTACAATTATCCAAATCAGCAACAGTGACACATTGTAATATTTGACATAGGTAAATTTAAAAACTTGGTTAGATTGCGAAACAGATATCTTTTACTGTTTATGGATCCAATATTATATATAGTAAGCTGTCGAAATATGAAGATAACAAAATCACTGGTCCACACCAATGAGAAATGAAAAATAAGGATCTCATACATAATAATAAAGCATGTATGACCAAGACATAGCAGTAAAAAAAGCATGGTGAAGCAAATATACACCCACAAAAATGAAATACAAGCGAAAACATAAGATGAAATTATTATATCAGAAATCGGCAGCCAAAAATAAATGACCTTAACCTTTAGTTTACAGACAACAGTATTGTACCTTTTCCCTTCTCCAATACTGGATCATCTGCTCTGAATATTTTTATCTTGCTCGGAGGGACATCCATGCTAGATATGACATTTTGCCACAAACAATCTTTATAATTCAATCAAGGCTAACCCAATAATCCCCTACCTTTCCATTCAGGCTTGTAATATGAAATGTCATTCGTTCAATACAAATTGCCTCAACTGCTGCATATAAGTTTAACATCATAGTAAAACAATATATATATACATAACAGCAGTATATGAATACACGAAGTGGCATATAACTGCACCGGGCAGCGCTCCCAATACCAATATCTTGTAATTACAAATTTGCAAAATTATATTTCTGAAACAAATTGATTCAAGGGTTTAATTGCTATAGGGCCTAGAATAAGCCAACGTTTCACGACAGCAAGCCCTATTCATTTGAATAGTTAATCATTATTGAACTAAAAACAATCTGTGGAAAATAACCAGAAGGCTAATTACATCGTTTGTTCTTCCCAGAAGCCACAACATGTTCTAAACGGGTGCAGCACATCAGTTCCATTCCTTACGAATCCTGGCCACCAAATGCCTTCGCAGCAAACAAGAACTGTGTCTCCTTCTACAAAATGATTCAGTAAGGTGTGACCACAGATCAGCTTAAAGAAAGCCATGAACTGACTTCTTCTTTCGTCTCAAACAATATTTCAGACATTATACATTAGTTACATTTTTTGTCATTAACCAAGTTCATAATAAATTGCTTGGTTTATCACTTAGTTGATATCTAAACTGACATAATTGCTAAAACTAAAGGAACTGTAAATTGCACATTTTAAATATATCACCATACAGAGTGATTTAAAATAACCTTGATATAGCCTTCTTGTTGGATTGTTATGCAGGTCTGGCAACTTCTGACTGACTCTCTTTCTTTTTTTACCCATTGCTGCAATTTCAATATAATCACAAATATAATATCAACAAATACATCAAGTATAAGGTTAACACAGCTCTGCATTGAATTGGTGGCCGAATTCCAATGACTAGTTGATCAGGTTTTTGATGTTGTGTGACAATGAGGTGCTGGCAATGAGAAAAGGAGCAATACATTATGTTTGAAGGTGAGGAATTTGTATTCAGGGCAATGATGGACATTTTGGAGGGGGAATTTAGCTCTCTCTGATTGCTTTCTAGTTATAAATGGCAATTATTGTGTGATGAGCCCAAATACACCACTTAACTATAATCACTATGTTTTGTAATGATCCAAATAAGAACAGGACAAGATCTAAAACCTATATGATGCACTGATTATAACTGGATGAGTGTATGCTATCAAATGTTTGTCACTGTAATGCTTATGTCATTTGCAGTGAATTTCAAAACACAAAGCTAATGGTAATATATACATCAAATCGTACCTATTGATGTGATACAATTCGTATCAGAATATATAAGTCAATTCACAAAATCTTACTGATGTAATTGAAACAAAGATATTTCATAAATATCATTTGATGAATCTTGGGAGATACATAGCGAATCCCCGCCCCCTTTCCTACTTCCTTATCTTATAAACGCTTGCCACGTTTAGCTCTGGTTCTGCTCCTTTAGCCCTCGGAGGAGAGACAGCATGTAGCAGAGTAACATTGTAAAGCTGCTCATGTAATTTTGTTGGTAGAGCACACAACAACTTATTCCAAGATATAGAGCAAAGACAAGAATGGTTGCCACTCTCTGCAGAGCATTACTTGATGCTAGGGTTTTATTTGCGTTAGTGAGCTTTCACAAAAAACCGATATATGGGCGATCTATTGGTATAATATATTCCCAATAAACTGTATATAAGCCATTGACCCAACAATAAGTTTTAATAATATATACACTCATTTTACAAAGCTATATACATTATCATGGCATGCCTATTATATATATACTCTATTATTGGGTCCAGACCCAATAAATTGTATATAAGCCATGGACCCAACAATAAGTTTTGATAATATATACACTGATTTTATAAGCTATATATGTCATCTCGGCACAGCCTATTATATATATGGAATCGTATTATTGGGTCCAGACCCAATAAATTGTATATAGGCCATGGACCCAACAATAAGTTTTGATAATATATACACTGATTTTACTAAGCTATATATGTCATCTCGGCACAGCCTATTATATATACAACTCGTATTATTGGGTCCAGACACAATAAATTATATATAGGCCATGGACCCAACAATAAGTTTTATTAATATATACACTAATTTTATGGATTACGTCATCACGACACAGGGTATAGTATATATATGGACTATAAATGTATTATTAGGTCCTGAAGCAATAAATGTTATATAAGCCATGGGACCCAACAATAGCTATTAATAATATATATACTCATTTTACGAAGCTATAAGCATCATCTAGACACAACATATCATATATATGGACAACAACAATAAGTTTTGATAATGCATACACTCATTTTACTAAGTTATATGCATCATCATGGCACAGCATTATATATATATATATATGGACTTGTATTATTGGGTCCTGACACAATAAATGTTATACAAGCTGTAGACCCAATAATGCCTATTAATAATGTATACACTCATTTTACGAAGTTATATGCATCATCTAGATACAGCATATGATATATATGGAATGGTATTGTTGGGTCTGGACCAAATAAATTGTATATAAGCCATGGACCCAACAGTATAATAATATATACACTCATTTCACGAAGTTATATGCATCGTCTGGACCCAATAAATTGTATATAAGCCATGGACCCAACTGTATAATAATATATACACTCATTTTTTACGAAGTTATATCCATCATCTAGGCACAGCATATGATATATATGGACTGGTATTGTTGGGTCTGGACCCAATATATTGTATATAGGCCATGGATAGAACAATATTTTTTAATAATATAAACAATCACTTTTAGAAGTTATATACTCAGTCAAAAGGGTTTTTTTTCAGGAGTTTTTTGCTACCCCCAAAACAATCACTTTTAGAAGTTATATACACAGTCAAAAGGGGTTTTTTCAGGAGGAGTTTTGCTACCCCCATTCAAAGAATGCTAGGGGTAAAAATTCCCCCCTGGGATGAAAATCGTTCAGTCACCAGGAAACATATACTGCATTATCACTATCGGAAGCAGGAAGCAGAGCCAGGGGATGGAATGAATATATGATCAAAATCTGGTGAAAGTAAGTGGGGCTGAGTGGACCAACACGGAATACGACGCTTACTCCTTATCCCCTCCCCAAAACGTTTTAATCTAGTCATTCTATATAAGTAGCATATCGATTACATCATTAACTGATTAAACACTAAAAATCACGAAACACAGACTACAACATGTGCAACTCTTGTCCGTTATTATTAAAGATGAAGATTTGTTGCACTGCCTTCACGCTAGCCTCAGCAGCCGCGCAGTCCCACCACAAAATGTTCGCGCTCCCCATCCTCTCCCGCAGATATTTTAGTCTAGGTAATTGATTTAATTAACTAAGCAGTGAGTTATCACAATGAAACTTTTTCGAACAAATACGTGCCTCAAACGTCAGGCAACTCGATTAGGAGCCTGACAGTTCCACCTGCTGCAAATCGCCAGTGTTGGAAACCATATGCCCCATGTAGGATACACATATTACACTCCGCTAAACTCCCTTTACAAATTGATAAGCGGTATCGCCCGAGGCCGTACTGCGCGGACCATTTGAACTCGTTCCGTCTTCACCACAGTGAGTGGCCAGGGTTCAAATGCATGGAACCGCTTTGAACCGGAGTACTTTAAGATAAGGGTTTTCCCATTTTCCCGTTGCGGATTTTTATGGATGCGTGAAAATACGCATTGGTCCAAATTATAATGCGTCCCAACAACGCGTGAGGTATTGGGGGACGCTGTCAAGTGCTTTGTCATCAGCAGTAATATATCATACAATATTGGATCAGGAACGAACAAATTTTATATAAGCTATAGACCAACAATAAATTCTGATAACATACATTCATATATCAAGTGATTGACGCAATCAAGAGACAAAATATATTACATTCGTCAGGACCCAATTAATTTTTATAAAAGCCTAGATCAATCCGCAATGTTATGTACTGTAGAGTCGTCTAGGGAAGTGATATAGTAAATATGCTATTCGAACTAGACTGCTTTTAATAATGAGTTAGTAACTCGGGGTCGGGGAGTGTTTGGTAGATTGTGGCTTTCATTGAAATTTACTCCAATATGCAAAACAAGAAAGGTGAGCAAGAACCAGTACGTCGACCAGGCCAACTCTGCTGACTGGGTAATATACAATTGTTTGGTAACCTCAGCGTCCCTGTTGACCTTACTCATACTAATACAATTCATGTCAGAAGGGACAAGATAAGATCCGATTGGATCAACACAGGACCCACCTGATACACCAAACCCAACCACAGTGCAACTACATCATCTTTGACACCTTTAAAGGTCGCACTTCAAATTATGGCATCTATCAATCGAAGAGGAAAGACATTTTACAATGTAAATCGAATTGTTGAAGGACTCTCACTTGCCCGAAATTATCAGCTGTCTAATGAGCCGTATGTTAAAACATTCATGCATCCAAGCACTAAGTCACAGGTCCACTGTGAACTCCCAAGGTTCACAAGCTGATCAACAGCAAAAAATGATGGTAAAAAGTATATGCATCTTACATACCGCTATAAGCACTGTTTTTGTGTGTGTGAAACACAACTACATATACGCCTCAGGCTAGAGGCTGCTTGACCAAATGATCATTGTACGCAGCTCTGGCAGCGATGGATTAAACGATAGCACTGTACAATATTTCAGTATGAACTGGCCCGTATTCACCAACCACGTCGAGTCTAGACTAATCTTTTTGAGTCCTAACTTAAGTCTCTTTACATTTCCCCCCCCACCAATCAACATTGACAGTGAGCCGCACCATGACTTCGCATTAACACACATAGCGGCAGTAATAAAATCATTGTTTTTAACCGCTCGCAATAAGCTACATTTTCACGGACTGATAAAACATACCAATTTAGTTTTATATCTTGGTATCTGGCGCCCCGAGCTTGACCTAGATCATGCTCCAAACGAGTTCGACATCCGGTACAAAAAAATCATCGGAAGACCTGCACTTACGTCTCATAGCTCTGTCAACGGTTTGGAGTGCGCTGCTCAGGGGAAGGAAATCAACTACTCGCGCGATATCAGACTTTTTACTCTGCTGAACACGCTGCCCCGCTGCCGCCTTAGCATCGCGTGATTTGCCAAATCGTACCACGGGAGGGGTCGGTGCAATGATGAAAACCACCTAGCATCACTATAGGACGCGCGTACACTGCTCGTCTGCGGGTCACATGGACTCAAATGAATAAATCACTGGGTTTTCATCGGCACTTACGCTGGTCCCTCACCTGGGTTCCCGAGTGCCCTGCACTGGATTGCATCCCACCAAAAATACAAATTTAAAGTGATTATTTGTGATACAGATGGTCAAAATCTCAAATATCGTTCGCCCAGCCACCGACACTAGCTCTTTTGAACCAAGTGGAGCTTGCCCTCCCTCTTGGTTCTCGAAGATGGCATTTCCAATGTAGAATATTCGATGATAAGACCTTACCTTCACGATGTCAACTTGATTTAACAAGTCCAATTTAATAAACAATCAGTATTATGTATCGCGTTAGAGTCTCAGGAATCGCCACAACTTGTAAATATGCATAATCGCCTAAAATATGCGAGGCGATTAACTTTTCCGACAATATGGCGGCGAGATTGCGCAATGTAAGTTGGTTGGAAACGAACTTGTTATGATGCTGAATAAAGGAGAGGGAAAGGCAATACTCTCACTGCTGGTGGCTTTAAATTCTTCTCAGTACGTATTTTTAACGTGATAGATTAAGCATGTTTGTCAATCCACCGATAAAAGGAGGATTTTCCTGTTAGACCAACAATGGAGTACCTGATCGCCTGTTGGTCTGTTGGGCTAACCGCCACTCACTCGCTTCCCGATATCATGGCTCCGAGCACTGGGTGACACGAGCGCCTTCGCGCCAATCCGCCGCGCTAAGACTTCATAGTGTTTCAGATGCCACACAAAATCTCTCCGCATCCTACTTCAGCGCTCACGCGACACTGCTTTTACTTGTCTTCACACATTCGGGCGACAATCGTCTTATACAGGGGTAATAATTCCGCGACAAATTTACTGTACTATTTCCCCTTTCCCTTCATATAATCGATGGCGGCACATTACTATTGAATCAAAGCGTGAACATATCCGTGGAATGCGTGACAAAAACAAACGTCATTTAATCCGATACAACTGCCTTTACTGGGTACTATGATACCACCGGTCGATTCGCGCTGGTGTATACCTACAAGTCAACAAGTACGAACCATCTTCGATGTATAGAGGGTTTATATGTTAGAAGGAGAGCAAAATGAAGTTTTCTTGGAGGGTCGTTTTTAACTGACTGCCACGTGTGGGAAGATAAAGGTTTTATTCCCCAGATAGATTCCTATCGTCTATGTTGTAAGAGTATCTCCTCGAATAACGCCAGCAATGTCGCATTGTGAGTTTTATGACAGAGTTCTATCTTCAAAGATACGGGATAGAGAGATGAGATGACTTTCCTGACCAATGCAGGTCAAACAGTTCATTGGGATGTTTCAATGAGCAGGAGTGATAGGTTAAACCGGATGACATAAATTCAAGAATAAAATATTTTAAGCATGTTAACAGCTTCATCCACACACGCCAAATGGCCTTGAATCGTGAACATGACTGCAACAGTCCAATTGACTTTGTAAATCAGTTTTACTCCATATCACCGAAGTTTCAAATACGTGTACTACTCACACTAGCATTCCTTTGACAAAGTCATAATATGAAATCTCCCAAGGACGCGGATCGTTGCCATGGCGCCGAAGCAATGGCGTGTGGAGATTTCTCAGGGTAAATAAGCATATGTTGTTTTTAAATTGACCGTATCTTTTAATTTTTGGTCATATGGAAGAGATAATCAAATCGATGTGTTGGGGGAGTCTTCATTTATAATATATTAATCGAACAAAATTCATCATTTACATTATACTACCAAACAGCCCAACAACTGCCTTGTCTAAATAAGATCGGCGCGGCGTTTGACCGCCCTACCGTGCGTGCAGCCTGGCCAGAAAATATATGGCCCCCGAACATGGATGCTAAATAAGAAAGCCCTTCTGTAATACTCGCAAGACAGGTATATTCGAGTTTTCAATGTTGCTTACATTATATCCATAATCCAAATAAAATCTCAAGAAAAGTACTTACCCTTCCCGCGGATAGCTAAATATGAGTTTGTAGTAAAGTTTGGCACTGGGTTTAGCCGCTGATACCTTCCCATAAAGATCTGCTACAATTAAATAGCCCTCTTCGGTGAGTTGTTCAGCGAGACGTCTAACTCAGAATCCAAGTTCGGGGCCTGACATTTCTTGCAACCTTCAATTGAATGAGTGGGCTTTATTGTGTAAAATGGGAGAATAGTGCTCTATCGTATTTGAAGATATACTATACCCAGCCATAGCACTGTACATCTATTTACTGAGGAAGGAATCCGGTGCAATAATAAGAAAGCTAAACTTGGCCCGGCATGTCAAAATCTTAGCGTTAGGAACTCAGGGCATGGTTTGCATAAGCGTGTGACAATCATGTGATGATTATAGTGAAATAATGACTAAGATATCGTCCCGAACTTGTCCACATTTGCTCCTAGATTAATCCTCGGTGTAAATTTCATCTGTAAACCATGACTTAACAAATCACAGCTATAGTCTGGGTGAAATGGATTAGATTGTCTGACTAACCTGATGCGGCTTGATCGAAAAGATGGCGAACATGAACGCGTGTGGACATGAAAATCGTAGGCGCGATACTATTGGTCGAGTGCCTACGCGCGTGCGACCAACCAATCACAGCGCACTTCTATATACATTTGTATATAGCAGTTCTGGATAATGATAACAGGTGGCGCAAGCGGCCGGTGTACTGATGGGCTAGACCCAACATTTCAGGTTTAAGGCGTAGCCATATTTCATCATAAGCATTGCAGAACGAACGAACGAGACTATAATTATTATTGGGTCAGAAAATTATTGGGTCCAAGACCCAATATTAAGGATGTTGGGTCTTGACCCAGTATTTCGAGTAAAAAAACCGACGAAGACCCAATATGAATATCATCTTGACAAGTCATTCTCATTACGTTCGTGTGTTTCATTGTCCAGATTGTATCTTGAATTCTCTCAGCTCGGTTAACCCTTTCGAATGGTACTTATCATCACAGGGATTAGCATTGGCCTGCCGGCCGCTATCTGCTATGTATACATAAACCCAAGGGCCACCAGCTCACCAAAAATCTCGCTCTTATCGTCCTAACTCCCGTTTACTGGCCTGTCGCACCTCACATCCATTGAGAACATGTGGCAAATGTCGGGTTTATGTATACATAGCAGATAGCGGCCGGCAGGCCAATGCAAATCCCTGTGCTTATCATGGCTGAAGCGTATTATTCCCTGTAATGGCCCCGACGAGGTCCTCGGAAAGTTTGACCCTTGCATAGAAAGGTCCCATGTCACCCTTACATTGATAATATGCATAAATGCAGCTTATTTAAGCATTATGGGTTTTATATAAACTACATATTTTAGATTACCTTATGCAATGATTTTTACGCTTCCTCGTTGCGGAGAGAACATGCCGATTTATTGACAAAGAGCATCCAAGAAAGTAGCATTCGTAGTCTGACAGCGCACGGCAGACAAACAACAATATACATTTTTATATGTATATATACATGTATATATATATATATATATATATATATATATATATATATATATATATATATATATATATATATATATATATATATATATATATATATATATATATATATATATATATACATGTAGTCTGACTAGCATATTACAGGTTTGCTTGATTCCAGAATCGAACTTTCTGTTTTTAGATTTCTTGTTTTGCGCCACCATTCGAGAACAGCACAACCTCATTCGTGTGATACCGGAAATGCCTTGTGTGTTTTTAGCATCCATATTTTGCGCCAACGTTTGTGCATCGCGCAAGCTTCACTGCGCGATTTCCGAAATGCTGAACGTTTTGCAATTCATAACCGGAAGAACTAAATTACCTTAATACGGAGTGAATTCCT